>CAXHSH010000885.1:0-16968 GCA_964019135.1 Arenicola marina
CCGCCAGCCGACAGCAGATGGTCGCCTGTGGGCCATACGGCGTATTGCATTCACCTCCCCTCCACCTCCCTGCTCATTGCCCCACCCCCCTCACTCCCCGGCTGTTGGTTAGTCAGTGTCAGTGAAGCTGCTGGTAGCGGAGGGTGTGCAGGTCCCAGGAAACAGGGAAGGCCGCTTGTGTGTATAGTCCGTGGTGTGTGTGTTGACGGCTGACTGTCCGCATTCTCCTTGGCCTGACCACCTACATACATACCTGCCTGTCCGTCAGGGAGCTGGCTTAACCCACGGCCGCCGCCGCACGGCCCCGGTCCACCCGCGTCGTCTCCATACCCGTCCGTCAGTCCATCCCATCCACCTGTCTGTGTGTGTCTCCCCCCCGCCAGCGAGCGGCAACACCGACTCGGCCGTAGAGCCATCTGGGGGTCGGGGGGGGGGGGCCCTTCGCACCCCGGTGCCGTCTCACGGTTGACTGCGGTACCCGTGGCACGACTCAGTCACCTTCTCCCTCCCCTCCAGCTGGCTACCTCCAGCTGGCTGCCGACCCCCCCCCCCCCCGCCAGTCCCCGTGGACACATACGTACATCCTGACAGCCTGACAGCCGAGAGGAAGCCTCAGGATCAGACGCCCCCCTCCCTCCCTCCCCCCGACCCTCCTCTCCTCCTGGACCCCCCCTCGGGTCTGCTGGCTGGCGGCTGGCTAGCCCTTTCTGTCTGCTGCTGGTCGGTATTCACCCCGAGTCTCGGTCGGTGGCTGGCCCCAGTCGTCTTTACCTACAGTCACTCAGTCTATTGGTCGGTCGGACTGTTGGACGGACGGACGGTTGGTTTGCTCCGGTCGCCGCTACCCCAAGAAATCTATCTCTACCCTGTGCATTGTGGCCCCCTCCTCTGCCTGGCTGACGCGGCGATACTGTACCAAGGAATAGGAGTTGGAATATCGACGGTTTTGACGGCGGCGGGCACCGTGCGGGGCACCAGGCGGGGACACCTGGCGGGACACCGTGCAGGCGCAGTGGGCGATAATACCCGGGCCCGTCAGCAGGTCGGAGTGTATCTGCCCATCTGTCTGTCTGTGTGTCGCTGTCTCGGGGCCCCGTTGTAGTAGACCGACCCACTGACCGTGGCTCGCCGAGGGGACGACAAGGGGGGCGGAGGCGACCACCCACCCCCCACCCCACCAACCCACGCCCCCACCCCCCGCACCACCGGACGCCATGTTCAATATGCTGACACTCGGTTTTCTAGGGTAAGTAGTGTGTGTAAAAAGCCCTACCGTATGTTTTTATAAATCACGGTGTATAAATATGTACTGGTCTTTGTCAGACCAGGCCCGGCCGGGCTCCTTGTAGGTTAATATCTCATATCGGCGGCTGATATCTAGCACAATATGGTGTATAGGTGTTCTTTTTGTATCGGGGGGGGGGGGGGGGTCTCCATATATATGTCTATTGTAAACCGAGGCCCAAAACCTCCTCTCCTGGTTACCACCGTAACCAGCCCCGACCCCTCCACCTCCCGAGGCCCAAAAACCTCCTCTCCTGGTCGCCACCGTAACCAGCCCCGACCCCTCCACCTCCCGAGGCCCAAAACCTCCTCTCCTGGTCGCCACCGTAACCGGCCCAAAACCTCCTCTCCTGGTCGCCACCGTAACCAGCCCCGACCCCTCCACCTCCCGAGGCCCAAAACCTCCTCTCCTGGTCGCCACCGTAACCAGCCCCGACCCCTCCACCTCCCGAGGCCCAAAAACCTCCTCTCCTGGTCGCCACCGTAACCAGCCCCGACCCCTCCACCTCCCGAAGCCCAAAACCTCCTCTCCTGGTCGCCACCGTAACCAGCCCCGACCCCTCCACCTCCCGAGGCCCCTCTTCTTTGGTCGCCACCGTAACCAGCCCCGACCCCTCCACCTCCCGAGGCCCAAAAACCTCCTCTCCTGGTCGCCACCGTAACCAGCCCCGACCCCTCCACCTCCCGAGGCCCAAAAACCTCCTCTCCTGGTCGCCACCGTAACCAGCCCCGACCCCTCCACCTCCCGAGGCCCCTCCTCTCCTGGTCGCCACTGTAACCAGCCCCTACCCCTCCACCTCCCGAGGCCCCTCCTCTCAGGTCGCCACCGTAACCAGCCCCGACCCCTCCACCTCCCGAGGCCCCTCTTCTTTGGTCGCCACCGTAACCAGCCCCGACCCCTCCACCTCCCGAGGCCCAAAAACCTCCTCTCCTGGTCGCCACCGTAACCAGCCCCGACCCCCTCCACCTCCCGAGGCCCAAAAACCTCCTCTCCTGGTCGCCACCGTAACCAGCCCCGACCCCTCCACCTCCCGAGGCCCCTCCTCTCAGGTCGCCACCGTAATCAGCCCCGACCCCTCCACCTCCCGAGGCCCCTCCTCTCTGGTCGCCACCGTAACCAGCCCCGACCCCTCCACCTCCCGAGGCCCCTCCTCTCAGGTCGCCACCGTAACCAGCCCCGACCCCTCCACCTCCCGAGGCCCCTCCTCTCTGGTCGCCACCGTAACCAGCCCCTACCCCTCCACCTCCCGAGGCCCCTCCTCTCTGGTCGCCACCGTAACCAGCCCCGACCCCTCCACCTCCCGAGGCCCCTCCTCTCTGGTCGCCACCGTAACCAGCCCCTACCCCTCCACCTCCCGAGGCCCCTCCTCTCTGGTCGCCACCGTAACCAGCCCCGACCCCTCCACCTCCCGAGGCCCCTCCTCTCTGGTCGCCACCGTAACCAGCCCCTACCCCTCCACCTCCCGAGGCCCCTCCTCTCAGGTCGCCACCGTAACCAGCCCCGACCCCTCCACCTCCCGAGGCCCCTCCTCTCTGGTCGCCACCGTAACCAGCCCCTACCCCTCCACCTCCCGAGGCCCCTCCTCTCAGGTCGCCACCGTAACCAGCCCCGACCCCTCCACCTCCCGAGGCCCCTCCTCTCAGGTCGCCACCGTAACCAGCCCCGACCCCTCCACCTCCCGAGGCCCCTCCTCTCTGGTCGCCACCGTAACCAGCCCCGACCCCTCCACCTCCCGAGGCCCCTCC
Organism: Arenicola marina; assembly: GCA_964019135.1. Classification (NCBI taxonomy): domain Eukaryota; kingdom Metazoa; phylum Annelida; class Polychaeta; family Arenicolidae; genus Arenicola; species Arenicola marina. The sequence continues at coordinate 3,031 of CAXHSH010000885.1, forward strand.
TCTCTGGTCGCCACCGTAACCAGCCCCGACCCCTCCACCTCCCGAGGCCCCTCCTCTCTGGTCGCCACCGTAACCAGCCCCGACCCCTCCACCTCCCGAGGCCCCTCCTCTCAGGTCGCCACTGTAACCAGCCCCGACCCCTCCACCTCCCGAGGCCCCTCCTCTCTGGTCGCCACCGTAACCAGCCCCTACCCCTCCACCTCCCGAGGCCCCTCCTCTCTGGTCGCCACCGTAACCAGCCCCGACCCCTCCACCTCCCGAGGCCCCTCCTCTCTGGTCGCCACCGTAACCAGCCCCTACCCCTCCACCTCCCGAGGCCCCTCCTCTCAGGTCGCCACCGTAACCAGCCCCGACCCCTCCACCTCCCGAGGCCCCTCCTCTCTGGTCGCCACCGTAACCAGCCCCTACCCTCCACCTCCCGAGGCCCCTCCTCTCAGGTCGCCACCGTAACCAGCCCCGACCCCTCCACCTCCCGAGGCCCCTCCTCTCAGGTCGCCACCGTAACCAGCCCCGACCCCTCCACCTCCCGAGGCCCCTCCTCTCAGGTCGCCACCGTAACCAGCCCCGACCCCTCCACCTCCCGAGGCCCCTCCTCTCTGGTCGCCACCGTAACCAGCCCCGACCCCTCCACCTCCCGAGGCCCCTCCTCTCTGGTCGCCACCGTAACCAGCCCCGACCCCTCCACCTCCCGAGGCCCCTCCTCTCTGGTCGCCACCGTAACCAGCCCCGACCCCTCCACCTCCCGAGGCCCCTCCTCTCAGGTCGCCACTGTAACCAGCCCCGACCCCTCCACCTCCCGAGGCCCCTCCTCTCTGGTCGCCACCGTAACCAGCCCCTACCCCTCCACCTCCCGAGGCCCCTCCTCTCTGGTCGCCACCGTAACCAGCCCCGACCCCTCCACCTCCCGAGGCCCCTCCTCTCTGGTCGCCACCGTAACCAGCCCCTACCCCTCCACCTCCCGAGGCCCCTCCTCTCAGGTCGCCACCGTAACCAGCCCCGACCCCTCCACCTCCCGAGGCCCCTCCTCTCTGGTCGCCACCGTAACCAGCCCCTACCCCTCCACCTCCCGAGGCCCCTCCTCTCAGGTCGCCACCGTAACCAGCCCCGACCCCTCCACCTCCCGAGGCCCCTCCTCTCAGGTCGCCACCGTAACCAGCCCCGACCCCTCCACCTCCCGAGGCCCCTCCTCTCTGGTCGCCACCGTAACCAGCCCCGACCCCTCCACCTCCCGAGGCCCCTCCTCTCTGGTCGCCACCGTAACCAGCCCCGACCCCTCCACCTCCCGAGGCCCCTCCTCTCTGGTCGCCACCGTAACCAGCCCCTACCCCTCCACCTCCCGAGGCCCCTCCTCTCTGGTCGCCACTGTAACCAGCCCCTACCCCTCCACCTCCCGAGGCCCCTCCTCTCAGGTCGCCACTGTAACCAGCCCCGACCCCTCCACCTCCCGAGGCCCCTCCTCTCTGGTCGCCACCGTAACCAGCCCCTACCCCTCCACCTCCCGAGGCCCCTCCTCTCTGGTCGCCACCGTAACCAGCCCCGACCCCTCCACCTCCCGAGGCCCCTCCTCTCTGGTCGCCACCGTAACCAGCCCCGACCCCTCCACCTCCCGAGGCCCCTCCTCTCTGGTCGCCACCGTAACCAGCCCCTACCCCTCCACCTCCCGAGGCCCCTCCTCTCTGGTCGCCACCGTAACCAGCCCCTACCCCTCCACCTCCCCACGTCCAATGTTCGATTTGTGATATTCCTTCTATCGAGGGTATCGCGGCCGTTACAGCCCTCTACGGCTAGGCGATACCATCTGTCGCTCGGATCCATGTCTCGTTTCAAATATAATTCATTGCTCGATACTGCATGGGCGGCTGTCCGTAGCCTCAACACACCACGCCGCGCACAATGTGAGTGTATCAAATTAGTAGAGACATTGTGGAAATTGAGATTAAATCAGATCGCTGATCTCCAGCTGTCTACCGTGTGTGTTTGGTCAGATCGCTGACCGCATTACCCAATGTCTACGCTGTTTGGTCAGATCGCTGACCATATTACCCAATGTCTACGCGGTTTGTTTGGTCAGAGAGCTGGCCACATTACCCAGTGTCTACGCTGTTTGGTCAGATCGCTGACAACATTCATACTGTTTACGCTGTTTGCTTGGTCAGATCGTTGACCGCATCACCCAATCTCTACGCTGTTCGGTCAGATCGCTGACCACATTACCCAATCTCTACGCTGTTCGGTCAGATCGCTGACCACGTTTCACAATGTCCGCTCATTGTGTTTGATCTGTCCGAATGTATAAGATCTTACCCGGCAGCCAGCTCCAGGCACGCTCCGGATAAGAGACACACGACTTTGGCATTGCATTTGTCATGGAATCCTTCTGTTGTGGATGTATGCATCCTAGTTGTGATCGCTCGCTCCTCTCCTGGCTCTGTCTGGGCGTCCACACCTGGATCTGATCCTTGTGCCCGCAGGGTTCATCTCCATGTTCTAGAAGATACCATGGCCTTGGCCCAGTGAGAGCCAAGGTGGTTCGTTGTATATTCAGGACACTTTAATCACTTTTGGTCATGTCGCGTCAATGGGACAGAGAAGGAAGAGCGGAGCCATGTACCCGGGGGTAACCCCCTACTCTTTGCGAAGAAAGACATGGGATATTTATCCTGCGACCACACAGACATGGCCACAGCGGGGCGCGAACCACCGATCCACGTGCCGTTAGGCTCTCAGGTGACCAGAACACTCAATGTGTGCGTTTTAACCCACTGAGCTACGGGGCTTCCCCGAGCCCAACTGGCATGCAAACAGCCGTTCATTGGTGGTTGACGTGAGGTGATATGAACATAGGCCGCCTAGTATTGATCATTAATTACGGCTGTTGAGATGAGCTGCCGATGTATGTGGCACATGTAAGACTGGCCAGGTGGATATCAAAGATGAATGAGATGGCTCAGCACGTGGTGCGCCGACATGGCTGTCCCCCGAGAGCTCCTTGTATCCGGGAGAATTCCTTCTTGGTTCGAACACTCTTGACCGTACTCACCAGCGTATGATGGGTGGGTGGATGGATGGGAGGAAGGATTGGATTGGACGTGGCCAATGTACTAGGTTTAGAAGGAAGGTGCCAATGTTATCAGGTTTTGTCCTCTCTAGGTTTCGTCGTCCCCAAAGAATACGTTCCACTTGTAAGGCGTAAACAATTATCTCTGTCCATATGATGTGAGATATCAAGTATCTCTGTCCATATGGTGTGAGATATCAAGTATCTCTGTCCATATGGTGTGAGATATCAAGTATCACTGTCCATATGATATGAGATATAAAGGATCTGTGTCCATATGATGTGAGATATCAAGTATCTCTGTCCATATGGTGTGAGATATCAAGGATCACTGTCCATATGATATGAGATATAGAGGATCTGTGTCCATATGATGTGAGATATCAAGGATCACTGTCCATATGATATGAGATATAAAGGATCTGTGTCCATATTATGTGAGATATAAAAGATCTTTGTCCATATGGTGTGAGATATTAAGGATCACTGTCCATATGATGTGAGATATAAAGGATCTTTATCCATATGATGTGAGATATCCAGGATCTCTGTCCATATGGTGTGAGATATCCAGGATCTCTGTCCATATGGTGTGAGATATCAAGGATCACTGTCCATATGATGTGAGATATCAAGTATGTCTGTCCATATGGTGTGAGATATCAAGGATCACTGTCCATATGATATGAGATATAAAGGATCTGTGTCCATATGATGTGAGATATCAAGTATCTCTGTCCATATGGTGTGAGATATGAAGTATCTCTGTCCATATGGTGTGAGATATCAAGGATCTCTGTCCATATGGTGTGAGATATAAAGGATCACTGTCCATATGGTGTGAGATATAAAGGATCACTCCCCATATGGTGTGAGATATGAAGTATCTCTGTCCATATGGTGTGAGATATGAAGTATCTCTGTCCATATGGTGTGAGATATCAAGTATCTCTGTCCATATGGTGTGAGATATGAAGTATCTCTGTCCATATGGTGTGAGATATCAAGGATCTCTGTCCATATGGTGTGAGATATAAAGGATCACTCCCCATATGGTGTGAGATATAAAGGATCACTGTCCATATGGTGTGAGATATATAGGATCACTGTCCATATGGTGTGAGATATAAAGGGTCACTGTTCATGTAGTGTGAGGATTTCTGTCCGTATGATGAGAAATGTCAAGGATTGTTCACATCTACAAGACATACTTCGCCCAGCCGTGCTGTGTAGTGACATACTACCCCCAGCCGTGCTGTGTAGTGACATACTACCCCCAGCCGTGCTGTGTAGTGACATACTACCCCCAGCCGTGCTGTGTAGTGACATACTACCCCCAGCCGTGCTGTGTAGTGACATACTACCCCCAGCCGTGCTGTGTAGTGACATATTACCCCCAGCCGTGCTGTGTAGTGACATACTACCCCCAGCCGTGCTGTGTAGTGACATACTACCCCCAGCCGTGCTGTGTAGTGACATACTACCCCCAGCCGTGCTGTGTAGTGACATACTACCCCCAGCCGTGCTGTGTAGTGACATACTACCCCCAGCCGTGCTGTGTAGTGACATACTACCCCCAGCCGTGCTGTGTAGTGACATACTACACCCAGCCGTGCTGTGTAGTGACATACTACCCCCAGCCGTGCTGTGTAGTGACATACTACCCCCAGGCGTGCTGTGTAGTGACATACTACCCCCAGCCGTGCTGTGTAGTGACATACTACCCCCAGCCGTGCTGTGTAGTGACATACTACCCCCAGGCGTGCTGTGTAGTGACATACTACCCCCAGCCGTGCTGTGTAGTGACATACTACCCCCAGCCGTGCTGTGTAGTGACATACTACCCCCAGCCGTGCTGTGTAGTGACATATTACCCCCAGCCGTGCTGTGTAGTGACATACTACCCCCAGCCGTGCTGTGTAGTGACATACTACCCCCAGCCGTGCTGTGTAGTGACATATTACTCCCAGCCGTGCTGTGTAGTGACATACTACCCCCAGCCGTGCTGTGTAGTGACATACTACCCCCAGCCGTGCTGTGTAGTGACATACTACCCCCAGCCGTGCTGTGTAGTGACATATTACCCCCAGCCGTGCTGTGTAGTGACATACTACACCCAGCCGTGCTGTGTAGTGACATACTACCCCCAGCCGTGCTGTGTAGTGACATACTACCCCCAGGCGTGCTGTGTAGTGACATACTACCCCCAGCCGTGCTGTGTAGTGACATACTACCCCCAGCCGTGCTGTGTAGTGACATACTACCCCCAGCCGTGCTGTGTAGTGACATATTACCCCCAGCCGTGCTGTGTAGTGACATACTACCCCCAGCCGTGCTGTGTAGTGACATATTACTCCCAGCCGTGCTGTGTAGTGACATACTACCCCCAGCCGTGCTGTGTAGTGACATACTACCCCCAGCCGTGCTGTGTAGTGACATACTACCCCCAGCCGTGCTGTGTAGTGACATATTACCCCCAGCCGTGCTGTGTAGTGACATACTACCCCCAGCCGTGCTGTGTAGTGACATATTACCCCCAGCCGTGCTGTGTAGTGACATACTACCCCCAGCCGTGCTGTGTAGTGACATACTACCCCCAGCCGTGCTGTGTAGTGACATACTACCCCCAGCCGTGCTGTGTAGTGACATACTACCCCCAGCCGTGCTGTGTAGTGACATATTACCCCAGCCGTGCTGTGTAGTGACATACTACCCTCAGCCGTGCTGTGTAGTGACATACTACCCCCAGCCGTGCTGTGTAGTGACATATTACCCCCAGCCGTGCTGTGTAGTGACATACTACCCCCAGCCGTGCTGTGTAGTGACATACTACCCCCAGCCGTGCTGTGTAGTGACATACTACCCCCAGCCGTGCTGTGTAGTGACATACTACCCCCAGCCGTGCTGTGTAGTGACATACTACCCCCAGCCGTGCTGTGTAGTGACATACTACCCCCAGGCGTGCTGTGTAGTGACATACTACCCCCAGCCGTGCTGTGTAGTGACATACTACCCCCAGCCGTGCTGTGTAGTGACATACTACCCCCAGCCGTGCTGTGTAGTGACATACTACCCCCAGCCGTGCTGTGTAGTGACATACTACCCCCAGCCGTGCTGTGTAGTGACATACTACCCCCAGCCGTGCTGTGTAGTGACATACTACCCCCAGCCGTGCTGTGTAGTGACATACTACCCCCAGCCGTGCTGTGTAGTGCACCATTCACTCAGTCTCCGGGAATCCGGCTGTGAGTCATGTGGCAGGGTGAGCAGAAGGAACATCATGAGTGTGCACCAAGGATGAGGAGAAGGGGAGGGGGGCAGCGGGGGGGGTCTTCCTGCCAAGTCAGTCTCCTTGTCAGTGACTGGCAGTAAAAACACAAACCTTCACTGGGACCAAAGACCTCAGGGTGACATTATCAACGGTATGGTGGGGGGGGGGGGGATTCAGTTGGCTTTGATGTGGTTGTCGGAAATAACCGAACAATTCCGAGCTCGCCGGGTCTTGGTAACAGTGGGCACGCGACTGCCATGACAACTGAGCGACAGACACACAGACAGACGGCGTCCAGACTGGAATCTACATGGCTTTCGGTGAGCTGATTTTTTTTTTTACATGGATTTTACAAGTGGTCTCTGGCTGTGTGCCCCCAGTACCCGATGGAGGTACGAGGGGGGCCGGGGGTGGGGCGCCCTGGCCCTGATTCGACCTTCAAGTCTTCCCGCTGAAGGTCATTTACTCAACTCCCCTTGATGGGGCATGTGAATGATGGTGCTGGGATCAGAGGAAAGAGAGCGGGGTGGACGAGGGGGGGGGGGGTGTATGCTGGAAGGAAGGGGGGCGGAAAGGAGAGGGGTGGGGGGAGGCTGTATGTGATATTTGTGTGTTTTCACAGTTGCTTTGCTACCTAGGACATTAGCCCCGACGTGGACGCCAATCCCCAGTTGGTATGCGCCACGGAAGGCGAGAGATGGCGGGCGATGGCGGGCGACGGGGGGCGATGGCGAGCGACGGGGGGCGACTGGGGGCGATGGCGGGCAATGGCGGGCGACGAGGGGCGATGGCGGGCGATGGCGGGCGATGGGTACACACAGCCTGAAGCTGACACATCGTAGAGCTGCGACTGAGGGATTAGCTGGCTCTCAGGGAATGTGCCATTAGCAATGTCTGCCTCGGCGATTGGCACCAGGGGTGGTGGGGGTGGAGGGGTGGGGGGTCGACTGGGCTTGAGGACTCAGCATGCTCAGTGAGGTGTGTGTGGATATGCCAACCCCCTATGGTGGACCCAAGCCTGCCACTGCTGCACACAGTGTCTGTCGTGGCCGAGAAGAAGGATTTAGGTTTTGTGACACCGTTCCCCGTCACTGCTTACAGAGACTAAAGACACAGGCAGGCTAACTACACTGTGTCCGTCACTGCTTACAGAGACTAAAGACACAGGCAGGGTAACTACACTGTGTCCGTCACTGCTTACAGAGACTAAAGACACAGGCAGGCTAACTACACTGTGTCCGTCACTGCTTACAGAGACTAAAGACACAGGCAGGGTAACTACACTGTGTCCGTCACTGCTTACAGAGACTAAAGACACAGGCAGGCTAACTACACTGTGTCCGTCACTGCTTACAGAGACTAAAGACACAGGCAGGGTAACTATACTGTGTCCGTCACTGCTTACAGAGACTAAAGACACAGGCAGGGTAACTATACTGTGTCCGTCACTGCTTACAGAGACTAAAGACACAGGCAGGGTAACTACACTGTGTCCGTCACTGCTTACAGAGACTAAAGACACAGGCAGGGTAACTATACTGTGTCCGTCACTGCTTACAGAGACTAAAGACACAGGCAGGGTAACTACACTGTGTCCGTCACTGCTTACAGAGACTAAAGACACAGGCAGGGTAACTACACTGTGTCCGTCACTGCTTACAGAGACTAAAGACACAGGCAGGGTAACTATACTGTGTTCGTCACTGCTTACAGAGACTAAAGACACAGGCAGGGTAACTATACTGTGTCCGTCACTGCTTACAGAGACTAAAGACACAGGCAGGGTAACTATACTGTGTCCGTCACTGCTTACAGAGACTAAAGACACAGGCAGGGTAACTATACTGTGTCCGTCACTGCTTACAGAGACTAAAGACACAGGCAGGGTAACTACACTGTGTCCGTCACTGCTTACAGAGACTAAAGACACAGGCAGGGTAACTACACTGTGTCCGTCACTGCTTACAGAGACTAAAGACACAGGCAGGGTAACTATACTGTGTTCGTCACTGCTTACAGAGACTAAAGACACAGGCAGGGTAACTATACTGTGTCCGTCACTGCTTACAGAGACTAAAGACACAGGCAGGGTAACTATACTGTGTCCGTCACTGCTTACAGAGACTAAAGACACAGGCAGGGTAACTATACTGTGTCCGTCACTGCTTACAGAGACTAAAGACACAGGCAGGCTAACTACACTGTGTCCGTCACTGCTTACAGAGACTAAAGACACAGGCAGGGTAACTAGACTCTGTCGTAACGTCCAATGTGCCAATGATATGATATGGTAGATTATGGAAGTCATGGCGTCTTTTACTAACTCGGTATGGGTCCTTCTGATTACCCCCCCCCCCCCCCCCTCTCTCTCTCTCTCTCTCTCATTCCCGCTATTTCTCGTTGGCTACTTCTCTCTCCACGATCAGCCCCTGCATAGTTATCTCTGCCGGGAGCACACCTTCGATGTTTTCTTTCTCCCCGACCCTCGTCCTCACCCACCATCGCACGTCCCCTAAATCGCGATTTACAGGTACTTGGGTGAATGGCTATAAAGGCTTTCAGACATCAGTTCAATTGGCTGCACCCAAAGTGGTGGTTGCCGCGGCGTTACACCCCCACCCCCACCCTTACCCCCACCCCCACCCCCACCCCACCCCTCCCCCCGCCCCTCCCCCTCCCACACCCACCCACATACCAAGCCTTCCCCATCTCTGCCGGGTAGAGGATCTTCCCACTTACCACAATAACGACTGCTAATTGCTCGCCTGCGCAGGGCACTTTAGAAACTTTTGTTCCACCCAACTCCCAGATTTTATTTGCTCAATATGCCGTCTCACATCCTTATGTACACATTCCGCCTGGAACCCATGCAGCTGCTGTTCATACTACAATCGGCTTTCCAAACCCAGCATGGCGTCCAACTCGGATTTCGATGTTGGGGATTGATTTTCTGATGTATCTTTGATTGGTTTTCCCATCGGATTGATTGGCTCGGTGTGTCCCATGTGTGCACGGCGGAGGTGGCATGTCAATGGCCACCAGCCACCAAACCCCAGCCACCAGCGCTCCAACCACCAGCCACCAGCCAACTGCCACCAGCCACCAGCCACCAAACCTCAGCCACCAAACCCCAGCCACCAAACCCAAGCGCTCCAACCACTCATAGCAGGAGCCGAAGCATCACTTGCCAATATAGCAAGGGTAAGGTTTCTTATAGCAACCGACGCGGGTGCTAATTATGTACTACTTTCGGTCGTTAGGTCTTGCGCATAGCTCACGTATATATCACGTCTACCATTTTGTTGATCTCTCTCTGTGTAATGACTCAATACACCATATATTTCTTTCTTTATCTGCAGTTTATGTATCCTCGTTTCACTTCTGCCATTATAGTCTGGACATTGTCGTTTCCATTCTGCGTATGCAGTTGTGGACTTTGTCTTGCCTTGACCTGTTCAAGGGCCATAGTGGGTCTAGACATCTGCTCTTGACTGGACTTTACTCGCTTCAATACTATTTGTGTCCCAAATGGCCGCTTGCGATGTTATCAAGTCTCTGACCCATAATTCCGTTCATCTAGACAAGTCTCATGTGACACCGCCCTTGATAAGACCCAGGTGCATCCCTTCGGACAGGGTCCCAGATGGCACGCCTGCCAGCAGGTCCCAGGTGGCATATCATCCGACAAGTCCTATGTGGTTTCCGACAAGTTTCAAGTGCCATCTCTCCTGACTAGCCTTAGAGGGCTCCCCCCCCCCCCCCTAAGAGGCCTCAGATGGCTCCCCTTCTAACTGGTCTCAGAGGCTGCCCTCCTGACAGGTCTCCGATGGCCCCCTTCTACCAGGTCTCAGATGGCTCCCCTTCTACCAGGTCTCAGAAGGCCTTCATATTATGACGCGGCTTTGATACTGTAATATTTTAGTCTATAATATTGTGCCATGGTTTGCTATCCTCAACTCCAATTGTTTTTTGGGCCGTGACGACGATACGGAGAAAACTTCCGTCTTTGCCCGATGCTAATATCTACTGTGTACGGTTTTAAGATCCTTGGCTGTCGGAAGTACAAAGTACAAAGACGTTTCTGATCGGTGCATTTAATATGTGCTATGCGTCGATAAGGCGGGGTGGCAAATATAGACAGCGCTCCGAGGAGATAATCGAAAATAATTGTCAGAAATGACTGTCTGGTTCAATATCGCAGTCGTATAGAGGAAGAGGTCCCCGTCTCTCCTGCGCTGGGGCATCCAGAGGGCATCGGACGGCGGTATCTGTGGCACGTACGTCCGATCATTCGGTTGGCACTTTACCGTCTGCGGGAGCCAAGTGGTCCCGAGGGAATCCCACGCGATCATTGGCGGGTGTGTCGGGGGGAGGTATGATTGGGTCGGGAGGGGCCCACTGGGTCCCCGCGGGATGTACGGCCGTCGTCCCCTGGGCAACATGGCCAGCACGGCTCGAAGCGATGTTGGCCGGTTCACTGCCCGGCCTAACATCTGTTGGGCCTGCGGGATGGTTGGCCTGCGGGATGGTTGGCCTGCGGGATGGTTGGCCTGCGGGATGGTTGGCCTGTGGGATGGTTGGCCTGCGGGATGGTTGGCCTGCGGGACAGTTAGCCTACAGGACGGTTGGCCTGCGGGATGGTTGGCCTGTAGGATGGTTGGCCTGTAGGATGGTTGGCCTGCGGGATGGTTGGCCTGCGGGATGGTTGGCCTGCGGGATGGTTGGCCTGTGGGATGGTTGGCCTGCGGGATGGTTGGCCTGCGGGATGGTTGGCCTGCGGGATGGTTGGCCTGCGGGATGGTTGGCCTGTGGGATGGTTGGCCTGCGGGATGGTTGGCCTGTGGGATGGTTGGCCTGTGGGATGGTTGGCCTGCGGGATGGTTGGCCTGCGGGATGGTTGGCCTGTGGGATGGTTGGCCTGTAGGATGGTTGGCCTGCGGGATGGTTGGCCTACAGGACAGTTAGCCTACAGGACGGTTGGCCTGCGGGATGGTTGGCCTGCGGGATGGTTGGCCTGCGGGATGGTTGGCCTGTAGGATGGTTGGCCTGCGGGATGGTTGGCCTACAGGACAGTTAGCCTACAGGACGGTTGGCCTGCGGGATGGTTGGCCTGCGGGATGGTTGGCCTGCGGGATGGTTGGCCTGCGGGACAGTTAACCTACAGGACGGTTGGCCTGCGGGATGGTTGGCCTGCGGGATGGTTGGCCTGCGGGATGGTTGGCCTGGGTGCTGTGTAACAGGGGTTGCTGATGGGAGCAGGGAACAGGTGTAGTGAGTGGGGGAGGGCGGGGGCGGTGGTGTAGTGAGTGGGGGAGGCGGGGGCGGTGGTGTAGTGAGTGAGGGAGGGCGGGGGCGGTGGTGTAGTGAATCTCCCCTGGTTATCGCGGGGTCACCCCGGGTTACCGCGGCGTCTCCCCTGGTTACCGCAGCGTCACCCCTGGTTACCGCAGCGTCACCCCTGGTTACCGCAGCGTCACCCCTGGTTACCGCAGCGTCACCCCTGGTTACCGCAACGTCTCCCCTGGTTACCGCAACGTCTCCCCTGGTTACCGCAGCGTCACCCCTGGTTACCGCAGCGTCACCCCTGGTTACCGCAGCGTCACCCCTGGTTACCGCAGCGTCACCCCTGGTTACCGCAGCGTCACCCTTGGTTACCGCAGCGTCACCCCTGGTTACCGCAGCGTCACCCCTGGTTACCGCAACGTCTCCCCTGGTTACCGTAGAGCAGTGGCAGTCGCTGCCGAGGACATGGTGGCTGAGAAGTGGCCGAGGAGAGGCTTCAATTAACACGTGTCTCAGGCACATGCGAGAGGAGGGTTGGACTGCGGGGGGGGTGGGGGGGGGTGGGGGTGAGGGCGTTGCCGGACTGAAGGCCTTGCTGGCTGTTGTCAGCACACTTTCACACGTTCACAATGGTGCCGTCGTCCCCTTCCGCGAACTCCCCGAATGATCGCCATTACAACGTGTGGTTATTAATGCATATCGCCTACATATCGGATTGGCACCGGTTGCCGGAGGCCTTGCCCGCCGGACCGGCCGAGCGATGGCGGCTGTTGGATCTGCTGGCTCCCCCCGTACTCAATGGGGTTGTGTCCTCTTTGAGGTGTAAGCTTCTGTGAGCCATGAGATTCCATCCTTAGCTCCAATGGTAGCACGCTTGCAGACCTGGGTTGGGTCGTCTGTGGCAGTGTTGGGGTATCGAATGCTAGAGATCACTTTACGTATCATTGATCCTATAACGCCCATGAGATCTCCTGATATACCCTATGTGCACCAGGTTTATTGACCCCATTTAGCCTTCATGGGCACAAACGCGGCCTAAAAAACACCAGCATTACATTTCATTTCGCCCGACAGCCACACAGGCACTGGGATCACCATACACCGAGAGGAGTTCATTACGTCTTCTCGTGACGAACGACTAGAGATAACATCCAAGCCAAAGCCAGTTTACTCTCCAGATACAATTAACCCTAGACGCGCCTTTAGCTGTGGCCTTTAAATCTTACCAGCCTCCCCATCACCCCACCCGCCTCTGTACCAACCTCCCCATCACTCCACCCGCCTCTGTACCAGCCTCCCCATCACCCCACCCGCCTCTGTACCAGCCTCCCCATCACCCCACCCGCCTCTGTACCAGCTCCCCCCCCCATCACCCCACCCGCCTCTGTACCAGCCCCCCCCCCATCTCCCCACCCGCCTCTGTACCAGCCTCCCCATCACCCCACCCGCCTCTGTACCAGCCTTCCCATCACTCCACCCGCCTCTGTACCAGCCTCCCCATCACCCCACCCGCCTCTGTACCAGCCTCCCCATCACCCCCACCCGCCTCTGTACTAGCCTCCCCATCACCCCACCCGCCTCTGTACCAGCCTCCCCATCACCCCACCTGCCTCTGTACCAGCCTCCCCCATCACCCCCACCCGCCTCTGTACCAGCCCCCCCCATCACCCCACCAGCCTCTATACCAGCCTCCCCATCACCCCACCCGCCTCTGTACCAGCCTCCCCATCACCACACCCGCCTCTGTACCAGCCTCCCCATCACCCCACCAGCCTCTGTACCAGGCTCCCCCCCCATCACCCCACCCGCCTCTGTACCAGCCTCCCCATCACCCCACCCGCCTCTGTACCAGCCTCCCCATCACCCCACCCGCCTGTGTGCCAGCCTCCCCATCACCCCACCCGCCTCTGTACCAACCTCCCCGTCACCCCACCCGCTTCTGTACCAGCCCCCCCCCATCACCCCACCCGCCTCTGTACCAGCCCCCCCACCCCCCATCACCCCACCCGCCTCTGTGCCAGCCTCCCCATCACCCCACCCGCCTCTGTGCCAGCCTCCCCATCACCCCACCCGCCTCTGTACCAGCCTCCCCATCACGCCACCCGCCTCTGTACCAGCCTCCCATCACCCCACCCGCCTCTGTACCAGCCTCCCCATCACCCCACCCGCCTCTGTACCAGCCTCTCCATCACCCCACCCGCCTCTGTACCAGCCTCCCCATCACCCCACCCGCCTCTGTACCAGCCCCCCATCACCCCACCCGCCTCTGTACCAGCCTCCCAATCACCCCACCCGCCTCTGTACCAGCCCCCCATCACCCCACCCG
>CAXHSH010000886.1:0-27443 GCA_964019135.1 Arenicola marina
GATGGGGGGGGGGGGGAGAAACGAAAAAAACACAAAATAAATGGCGAGTGATAGTGAAAGCCGGTGGTAAAGCGAGTAGGGGTGGAAGGGAAGGGGGAGTAACGAAGGTAGGGGAAGGCAGGGGACGAGTAGGGCTGAGGGGAGGGGATGCGGGGGGAGGGGAGGGGAGGGGAGGGAGCTGGAGAGAAAAGAGACGTGAACAAGACAAGCAAAGTGCCCCGCATGGCTGGGCGCAAACACTGGACCAGGGACGTCAACACAGCACAGCAAGTGTGTGTGTTGGGGGGGGGGGGGGCGTGGCGAGACTCTCCTCTGTATAATGCGCCCCCCGCCCCTCCCCCCCCCTCCCCGCCCACGGGGGGAGCGTCATTTTACACTGGAGACAGGTTGTATCGCCCCCTAGTGGCGTCAGTGGAGACTGTATCACCATCCAGTGTGAACCGCCGGTGAGAGCGCCCTCTGTGGACAGCCCGTGAGAGCGCCCTCTATGTACAGCCCGTGAGAGCGCCTTCTGTGGACAGCCCGTGAGAGCGCCCTCTGTGGACAGCCCGTGAGAGCGCCCTCTGTGGACAGCCCGTGAGAGCGCCCTCTGTGGACAGCCCGTGAGAGCGCCCTCTGTGGACAGCCCGTGAGAGCGCCCTCTGTGGACAGCCCGTGAGAGCGCCCTCTGTGGACAGCCCGTGAGAGCGCCCTCTGTGGACAGCCCGTGAGAGCGCCCTCTGTGGATAGCCCATATAGTAACCTGCAACGGGCGCAACACTCCACAGGAATATAGCGGCCAGTTGTTACAGCATAGCTCACCTATTACTCACACCCACAGAAAGGTCAATTAAGGAAGTAACGAAGGTAGGGGAAGGCAGGGGACGAGTAGGGCTGAGGGGAGGGGATGCGGGGGGAGGGGAGGGGAGGGGAGGGAGCTGGAGAGAAAAGAGACGTGAACAAGACAAGCAAAGTGCCCCGCATGGCTGGGCGCAAACACTGGACCAGGGACGTCAACACAGCACAACAAGTGTGTGTGTTGGGGGGGGGGGGGGCGTGGCGAGACTCTCCTCTGTATAATGCGCCCCCCGCCCCTCCCCCCCCTCCCCGCCCACTGGGGGAGCGTCATTTTACACTGGAGACAGGTTGTATCGCCCCCTAGTGGCGTCAGTGGAGACTGTATCACCATCCAGTGTGAACCGCCGGTGAGAGCGCCCTCTGTGGACAGCCCGTGAGAGCGCCCTCTATGGACAGCCCGTGAGAGCGCCTTCTGTGGACAGCCCGTGAGAGCGCCCTCTGTGGACAGCCCGTGAGAGCGCCCTCTGTGGACAGCCCGTGAGAGCGCCCTCTGTGGACAGCCCGTGAGAGCGCCCTCTGTGGATAGCCCATATAGTAACCTGCAACGGGCGCAACACTCCACAGGAATATAGCGGCCAGTTGTTACAGCATAGCTCACCTATTACTCACACCCACAGAAAGGTCAATTCGGTGGCCCTTAGGTATAAATAGATTTTCTCTAAATACTGGTTCTCTCTCGCTTTCTCAGCTTCTCTCACAAAGCACTCAACCTTCTTGGTTCTATGTATCTGATGCCCCCCCCCCACTGCGTGTCCCCCCCCCACCCCCGCGTGCCCTCAAACGGCCAAAGACTGCCCCGCTCTGCTACTAAATTACGCATCCGAAACTTGCAGACAGGAAAATTCAATTTCCAACTGAAGCATTGACTGGGTGGGGGTATGTGTCGGGGATGGGGGGGGGGGGTGTGGCTGGGTGGGGGTATGTGTCGGGGAGGGGAGGGCATGTTGGAGACGGAGGTGGTGGAGGGGTGATGGGGTGGGTAGGGTGGAAGTTGTAGGGGTAAGGGTGATAAGGGGTGGTGTCGGTAAGTGTCACTCAGTGGTTGTAAATGGTCGCCACTAACTCTCACCCCCTCTACCTCTCCCTCCCACCCTGCCACATCAATCTCTCTGTCAATGTACAGGCGGGCGCCCTCGCCCCCACCCCTGCCCCTGTCCTCTCGCCGACCCTCTCGCACTCGTAGGGCCCCACCCCCAACCCTCCCAACCCTCTCACTCGCCCCTCCCTCCGCCATCGTACAGCGCCACCGCCCGCCGCCCCCTCCACCCCTTCCCTTGTCGCCGCTCCCTCCCCCTTCTCCTTCCCCCACCACCACCACCAGTACCCCTACCCTTCCCTTCTCGCCGCCCTGTCCCCTCCACTATCTTACGGCTGCATCCCACCCACTTCACCACCATCACCACCACCACCCCTCCCCTCTCTGTACTGTCTCTTTGTTAATCTCCAATGTCTTCTCTGATCAGGCTCCAATCCGGCTCCTCCCCGTCGCCCGGGGCACACCACCATGGGGGGGGGGGGGAGAGAGGGCGGGATGGGGCGGGGGAGGGCGGGGCGGGGGGGTGGCTGGAGACGAGCTCAGGAAGGAAGGAAGGTGGAAAGGGAGGGATGGGGAAACGGATTGCTGTGGCACGAAGGGTGGTAGGGCGGAACCGTTCTCTGGTTATGATATGTGGGGTGAGGTGGGGTCGGGTTGGGTGCGGTGGGGTCGGGTGGTGTGGGATGAGGTCGGGTGGCTGGGTCAACCATACCGGGTGGGGTGAGGTGGGGTGGGGTGAGATCGGGTGGGGGTAAGAGGACCGAGCGGATGGTGCAGGAGGGGGAGGGTGGGGTGGGGTGGGGGGATACAATGACGGGGGCAGACCCCCACTGAATACCAATTACATTACCGGCCCGGGAGATGTTAATTTGAATTAGCGCCGCTTGCTTGGTTTGAAATGGACAACGCCTAGACCTGGGTTCACCCTCTGGTCACGCCCCCACCCCACCGACCCCTCATCAATAAGCCCACAACCCCTCAGGCATCGCACCCACCCTCCCACCCCCAGTGCTCCTTGCCCCTCTCTTTACAACAGCTACATCTTATCTGGCTGACCGCCCCTCATCTCTCACCCCCCGCCGTCCCCCCGCCTACCCCCTATCACACATTGGGTGTCCATTATAGAGACCCACGTACCTACCCAGTATCCACACCCCCTCCCCCAGCGCTGTGACCCCCTTCTCACCCCCACCCCTAGCACCGTGGCCCCCTTCCCACACACCCTCGCCCAGCGCTGTGACCCTCGCCCCCCACCCCCTACAGCCCTGACCCCCTTCCCACATCCCCTCCCCCCCAGATGGCCATATTAATTGTCCCTGCGTCATTCTGAGGGTAATAGCACTCTGTTTGTAACCCTAGGGGGTAGGTAAGTGGGGGGTGGGGGGCACTTATAGGGTCAGGGGTCACCCACACAGAGGCAGTGGGAGCAGAACTTATAGGGGCATTGGTCAACCAAACCGGGGCAGTGGAAGGGGAACTTATAGGGGCAGTGGTCACCCATACTGGGGCAGTGGAAGGGGAACTTATAGGGGCAGTGGTCACCCATACTGGGGCAGTAGAAGATGAAGTTATAGAGGCAGTGGACACACATACTGGGGCAGTAGAAGAGGAAGTTATAGAGGCAGTGGTCAACCATACTGGGGCAGTAGAAGAGGAAGTTATAGAGGCAGTGGACACCCATACTGGGGCAGTAGAAGAGGAAGTCATAGGGGCAGTGGTCACCCATACCGGGGCAGTGGTCACCCATACTGGGGCAGTGGTCAACCATACTGGGGCAGTAGAAGAAGTTATAGGGGCAGTGGTCACCCATACTGGGGCAGTAGAAGAAATTATAGGGGCAGTGGTCACCCATACTGGGGCAGTAGAAGAAGTTATAGGGGCAGTGGTCACCCATACTGGGGCAGTAGAAGAAGTTATAGGGGCAGTGGTCACCCATACCGGGGCAGTGGTCACCCATACCGGGGCAGTGGTCACCCATACCGGGGCAGTGGTCACCCATACTGGGGCAGTAGAAGAGGAAGTCATAGGGGCAGTGGTCACCCATACCGGGGCAGTGGTCACCCATACTGGGGCAGTGGTCACCCATACCGGGGCAGTGGTCACCCATACCGGGGCAGTGGTCACCCATACCGGGGCAGTGGTCACCCATACCGGGGCAGTAGAAGAGGAAGTTATAGGGACAGTGGTCACCCATACCGGGGCAGTGGTCACCCATACCGGGGCAGTAGAAGAGGAAGTTATAGGGACAGTGGTCACCCATACCGGGGCAGTGGTCACCCATACTGGGGCAGTGGTCACCCATACCGGGGCAGTGGTCACCCATACCGGGGCAGTGGTCACCCATACCGGGGCAGTGGTCACCCATACTGGGGCAGAAGAAGAGGAAGTTTTAGGGACAGTGGTCACCCATACCGGGGCAGTGGTCACCCATACCGGGGCAGTGGTCACCCATACCGGGGCAGTGGTCACCTATACCGGGCAGTGGTCACCTATACCGGGGCAGTGGTCACCCATACCGGGGCAGTGGTCACCCTTACCAGGGCCGCTTCCCCACCCTACCCGGGTGGCCTGGGGAAGCCGCAGTAAACCTCGCACGGGGCCCTGGCAAACCCCCCCCCCCGCTCCTCCACCACCTCCTCGTGCCCCCGATCCCAGCATTCCCCAGCAGCAGCCCCAACATGACCTCTCCCGGGGGACATGAAAGCCCCCTTTCGTCTCCGAGATATGCTGGGAGCAGTACATTCATGCAAAGAGGTCAGTAAGTACATGGTAAGGTACATCTGGTGTAGAGATCTCCCTACTGATCGCATAGCTTGGTGGGGGGGGGGGCGTACAATACTTACAAGAGACACAAGGCGTACCATACTTACAGGAGACACAAGTCGTACAATACTTACAGGAGACACAAGGCGTACAATACTTACAGGAGACACAAGGCGTATAATACTTACAGGAAACACAAGGCGTACAATACGTACAGGAGACACAAGACGTACAATACCTACAGGAAACACAAGGCGTACCATACTTACAGGAAACACAAGGCGTACAATACTTACAGGAAACACAAGGCGTACAATACCTACAGGAGACACAAGACGTACACTACTTACAGGAAACACAAGGCGTACAATACCTACAGGAAACACAAGGCGTACCATACTTACAGGAAACACAAGGCGTACAATACTTACAGGAGACACAATGCGTACAATACCTACAGGAGACACAAGGCGTACAATACCTACAGGAAACACAAGGCGTACAATACTTACAGGAAACACAAGGCGTACAATACCTACAGGAAACACAAGCCGTACAATACTTACAGGAAACACAAGCCGTACAATACCTACAGGAAACACAAGGCGTACAATACTGACAGGAAACACAAGGCGTACAATACCTACAGGAAGCACAAGCCGTACAATACTTACAGGAAACACAAGCCGTACAATACTTACATGAAACACAAGACGTACAATACCTACAGGAAACACAAGGCGTACCATGCTTACAGGAAACACAAGGCGTACAATACCTACAGGAGACACAAGACGTACACTACTTACAGGAAACACAAGGCGTACAATACCTACAGGAAACACAAGGCGTACCATACTTACAGGAAACACAAGGCGTACAATACTTACAGGAGACACAATGCGTACAATACCTACAGGAGACACAAGGCGTACAATACCTACAGGAAAAACAAGCCGTACAATACTTACAGGAAACACAAGCCGTACAATACTTACAGGAAACACAAGGCGTACACTACTTACAGGAGACACAAGGCGTACAATACTTACAGGAAACACAAGGCGTACAATACTTACAGGAGACACAAGGCGTACAATACTTACAGGAAACACAAGGCGTACAATACTTACAGGAAACACAAGGCGCACAATACTTACAGGAAACACAAGGCGTACCATACTTACAGGAAACACAAGGCGTACAATACTTACAGGAGACACAAGGCGTACAATACTTAGAGGAAACACAAGGCGTACAATACTTAGAGGAAACACAAGGCGTACCATACTTACAGGAAACACAAGGCGTACAATACTTAGAGGAAACACAAGGCGTACAATACTTACAGGAAACACAAGGCGTACAATACACACAGGAAACACAAGGCGTACAATACTTACAGGAAACACAAGGCGTACAATACTTACAGGAAACACAAGGCGTGCAATACTTACAGGAAACACAAGGCGTACAATACTTACAGGAAACACAAGGCGTACAATACTTAGAGGAAACACAAGGCGTACAATACTTACAGGAAACACAAGGCGTACAATACACACAGGAAACACAAGGCGTACAATACCTACAGGAAACACAAGGCGTACAACACGTACAGGACACACAAGGCGTACCATACTTACAGGAGACACAAGGCGTACAATACTTACAGAAAACACAAGGCGTACAATACTTACAGGAAACACAAGGCGTACAATACTTACAGGAAACACAAGGCGTACCATACTTACAGGAGACACAAGGCGTACAATACTTACAGGAAACACAAGGCGTACAATACTTACAGGAAACACAAGGCGCACAATACTTACAGGAAACACAAGGCGTACAATACTTACAGAAAACACAAGGCGTACAGTACTTACAGGAAACATAACGCGTACCATACTTACAGGAGACACAATGCGTACAATACCTACAGGAGACACAAGGCGTACAATACCTACAGGAAACAGAAGGCGTACAATACTTACAGGAAACACAAGGCGTACAATACTTACAGGAAACACAAGGCGTACCATACTTACAGGAGACACAAGGCGTACAATACTTACAGGAAACACAAGGCGTACAATACCTACAGGAAACACAAGGCGTACAACACGTACAGGACACACAAGGCGTACCATACTTACAGAAGACACAAGGCGTACAATACTTACAGGAAACACAAGGCGTACCATACTTACAGGAGACACAAGGCGTACAATACACACAGGAAACACAAGGCGTACAATACCTACAGGAAACACAAGGCGTACAACACGTACAGGACACACAAGGCGTACAATACTTACAGGAAACACAAGGCGTACAATACTTACAGGAAACACAAGGCGTACAATACCTACAGGAAACACAAGGCGTACAACACGTACAGGACACACAAGGCGTACCATACTTACAGGAGACACAAGGCGTACAATACTTACAGGAAACACAAGGCGTACCATACTTACAGGAAACACAAGGCGTACAATACTTACAGGAAACACAAGGCGTACAGTACTTACAGGAAACACAAGGCGTACCATACTTACAGGAGACACAATGCGTACAATACCTACAGGAGACACAAGGCGTACAATACCTACAGGAAACAGAAGGCGTACATTACTTACAGGAAACACAAGGCGTACAATATTTACAGGAAACACAAGGCGTACAATACTTACAGGAAACACAAGGCGTACAATACTTACAGGAAACACAAGGCGTACAATACCTACAGGAAACACAAGGCGTACAACACGTACAGGACACACAAGGCGTACCATACTTACAGGAGACACAAGGCGTACAATACTTACAGGAAACACAAGGCGTACAATACTTACAGGAAACACAAGGCGTACAACATTTACAGGAAGAACAAGGCGTACAATACTTACAGGAAACACAAAGCGTACCATACTTAGAGGAAACACAAGGCGTACAATACTTACAAGAAGCAGGGCGTGCAATACTTACAGGAAACACAAGGCGTACCATACTTACAGGAGACACAATGCGTACAATACCTACAGGAAACACAAGGCGTACAATACCTACAGGAAACACAAGGCGTACAATACTTACAGGAAACACAAGGCGTACAATACTTACAGGAAACACAAGGCGTACAATACCTACAGGAAACACAAGGCGTACAACACGTACAGGACACACAAGGCGTACCATACTTACAGGAGACACAAGGCGTACAATACTTACAGGAAACACAAGGCGTACCATACTTACAGGAGACACAAGGCGTACAATACACACAGGAAACACAAGGCGTACAATACCTACAGGAAACACAAGGCGTACAACACGTACAGGACACACAAGGCGTACAATACTTACAGGAAACACAAGGCGTACAATACTTACAGGAAACACAAGGCGTACAATACCTACAGGAAACACAAGGCGTACAACACGTACAGGACACACAAGGCGTACCATACTTACAGGAGACACAAGGCGTACAATACTTACAGGAAACACAAGGCGTACCATACTTACAGGAAACACAAGGCGTACAATACTTACAGGAAACACAAGGCGTACAGTACTTACAGGAAACACAAGGCGTACCATACTTACAGGAGACACAATGCGTACAATACCTACAGGAGACACAAGGCGTACAATACCTACAGGAAACAGAAGGCGTACAATACTTACAGGAAACACAAGGCGTACAATATTTACAGGAAACACAAGGCGTACAACACGTACAGGAAACACAAGGCGTACAACACGTACAGGACACACAAGGCGTACCATACTTACAGGAGACACAAGGCGTACAATACTTACAGGAAACACAAGGCGTACCATACTTACAGGAAACACAAGGCGTACAATACTTACAGGAAACACAAGGCGTACAATACCTACAGGAAACACAAGGCGTACAACACGTACAGGACACACAAGGCGTACCATACTTACAGGAGACACAAGGCGTACAATACTTACAGGAAACACAAGGCGTACCATACTTACAGGAAACACAAGGCGTACAATACTTACAGGAAACACAAGGCGTACAGTACTTACAGGAAACACAAGGCGTACCATACTTACAGGAGACACAATGCGTACAATACCTACAGGAGACACAAGGCGTACAATACCTACAGGAAACAGAAGGCGTACAATACTTACAGGAAACACAAGGCGTACAGTACTTACAGGAAACACAAGGCGTACCATACTTACAGGAGACACAATGCGTACAATACCTACAGGAGACACAAGGCGTACAATACCTACAGGAAACACAAGGCGTACAATACTTACAGGAAACACAAGGCGTACAATACTTACAGGAAACACAAGGCGTACAATACCTACAGGAAACACAAGGCGTACAACACGTACAGGACACACAAGGCGTACCATACTTACAGGAGACACAAGGCGTACAATACTTACAGGAAACACAAGGCGTACCATACTTACAGGAGACACAAGGCGTACAATACTTACAGGAGACACAAGGCGTACCATATTTACAGGAAACACAAGGCGCACAATACTTACAGGAAACACAAGGCGTACACTACTTACAGGAAACACAAGGCGTACAATACTTACAGGAAACACAAGGCGTACCATACTTACAGGAGACACAAAGCGTACAATACCTACAGGAAACACAAGGCGTACAATACTTACAGGAAACACAAGGCGTACAACATTTACAGGAAGCACAAGGCGTACAATACTTACAGGAAACACAAGGCGTACCATACTTACAGGAAACACAAGCCGTACAATACTTACAAGAAGCAGGGCGTGCAATACTTACAGGAGACACAAGCCGTACAATACTTACAGGAAACACAAGGCGTACAATACCTACAGGAAACACAAGGCGTACAACACGTACAGGACACACAAGGCGTGCAATACTTACAGGAAACACAAGGCGTACAATACTTACAGGAAACACAAGGCGTACAATACTTAGAGGAAACACAAGGCGTACAATACTTACAGGAAACACAAGGCGTACAATACACACAGGAAACACAAGGCGTACAATACCTACAGGAAACACAAGGCGTACAACACGTACAGGACAAACAAGGCGTACCATACTTACAGGAGACACAAGGCGTACAATACTTACAGAAAACACAAGGCGTACAATACTTACAGGAAACACAAGGCGTACAATACTTACAGGAAACACAAGGCGTACGATACTTACAGGAGACACAAGGCGTACAATACTTACAGGAAACACAAGGCGTACAATACTTACAGGAAACACAAGGCGCACAATACTTACAGGAAACACAAGGCGTACAATACTTACAGAAAACACAAGGCGTACAATACCTACAGGAAACACAAGGCGTACAATACCTACAGGAAACACAAGGCGTACAACACGTACAGGACACACAAGGCGTACAATACTTACAGGAAACACAAAGCGTACAATACCTAAAGGAAACACAAGGCGTACAATACTTACAGGAAACACAAGGCGTACAACATTTACAGGAAGCACAAGGCGTACAATACTTACAGGAAACACAAGGCGTACCATACTTACAGGAAACACAAGCCGTACAATACTTACAAGAAGCAGGGCGTGCAATACTTACAGGAAACACAAGGCGTACCATACTTACAGGAGACACAATGCGTACAATACCTACAGGAAACACAAGGCGTACAATACTTACAGGAAACACAAGGCGTACAATACTTACAGGAAACACAAGGCGTACAATACCTACAGGAAACACAAGGCGTACAACACGTACAGGACACACAAGGCGTACCATACTTACAGGAGACACAAGGCGTACAATACTTACAGGAAACACAAGGCGTACCATACTTACAGGAGACACAAGGCGTACAATACACACAGGAAACACAAGGCGTACAATACATGCAGGAAACACAAGGCGTACAACACGTACAGGACACACAAGGCGTACAATACTTACAGGAAACACAAGGCGTACAATACTTACAGGAAACACAAGGCGTACAATACCTACAGGAAACACAAGGCGTACAACACGTACAGGACACACAAGGCGTACCATACTTACAGGAGACACAAGGCGTACAATACTTACAGGAAACACAAGGCGTACCATACTTACAGGAAACACAAGGCGTACAATACTTACAGGAAACACAAGGCGTACAGTACTTACAGGAAACACAAGGCGTACCATACTTACAGGAGACACAATGCGTACAATACCTACAGGAGACACAAGGCGTACAATACCTACAGGAAACAGAAGGCGTACAATACTTACAGGAAACACAAGGCGTACAATATTTACAGGAAACACAAGGCGTACAACACGTACAGGAAACACAAGGCGTACAACACGTACAGGACACACAAGGCGTACCATACTTACAGGAGACACAAGGCGTACAATACTTACAGGAAACACAAGGCGTACCATACTTACAGGAAACACAAGGCGTACAATACTTACAGGAAACACAAGGCGTACAATACCTACAGGAAACACAAGGCGTACAACACGTACAGGACACACAAGGCGTACCATACTTACAGGAGACACAAGGCGTACAATACTTACAGGAAACACAAGGCGTACCATACTTACAGGAAACACAAGGCGTACAATACTTACAGGAAACACAAGGCGTACAGTACTTACAGGAAACACAAGGCGTACCATACTTACAGGAGACACAATGCGTACAATACCTACAGGAGACACAAGGCGTACAATACCTACAGGAAACAGAAGGCGTACAATACTTACAGGAAACACAAGGCGTACAGTACTTACAGGAAACACAAGGCGTACCATACTTACAGGAGACACAATGCGTACAATACCTACAGGAGACACAAGGCGTACAATACCTACAGGAAACAGAAGGCGTACAATACTTACAGGAAACACAAGGCGTACAATACTTACAGGAAACACAAGGCGTACAATACCTACGGGAAACACAAGGCGTACAATACTTACAGGAAACACAAGGCGTACAATACCTACAGGAAACACAAGGCGTACAACACGTACAGGACACACAAGGCGTACCATACTTACAGGAGACACAAGGCGTACAATACTTACAGGAAACACAAGGCGTACCATACTTACAGGAGACACAAGGCGTACAATACTTACAGGAGACACAAGGCGTACCATATTTACAGGAAACACAAGGCGCACAATACTTACAGGAAACACAAGGCGTACAATACTTACAGGAAACACAAGGCGTACAATACTTACAGGAAACACAAGGCGTACCATACTTACAGGAGACACAAAGCGTACAATACCTAAAGGAAACACAAGGCGTACAATACTTACAGGAAACACAAGGCGTACAACATTTACAGGAAGCACAAGGCGTACAATACCTACAGGAAACACAAAGCGTACCATACTTAGAGGAAACACAAGGCGTACAATACTTACAAGAAGCAGGGCGTGCAATACTTACAGGAAACACAAGGCGTACCATACTTACAGGAGACACAATGCGTACAATACCTACAGGAAACACAAGGCGTACAATACCTACAGGAAACACAAGGCGTACAATACTTACAGGAAACACAAGGCGTACAATACTTACAGGAAACACAAGGCGTACAATACCTACAGGAAACACAAGGCGTACAACACGTACAGGACACACAAGGCGTACCATACTTACAGGAGACACAAGGCGTACAATACTTACAGGAAACACAAGGCGTACCATACTTACAGGAGACACAAGGCGTACAATACACACAGGAAACACAAGGCGTACAATACCTACAGGAAACACAAGGCGTACAACACGTACAGGACACACAAGGCGTACAATACTTACAGGAAACACAAGGCGTACAATACTTACAGGAAACACAAGGCGTACAATACCTACAGGAAACACAAGGCGTACAACACGTACAGGACACACAAGGCGTACCATACTTACAGGAGACACAAGGCGTACAATACTTACAGGAAACACAAGGCGTACCATACTTACAGGAAACACAAGGCGTACAATACTTACAGGAAACACAAGGCGTACAGTACTTACAGGAAACACAAGGCGTACCATACTTACAGGAGACACAATGCGTACAATACCTACAGGAGACACAAGGCGTACAATACCTACAGGAAACAGAAGGCGTACAATACTTACAGGAAACACAAGGCGTACAATATTTACAGGAAACACAAGGCGTACAACACGTACAGGAAACACAAGGCGTACAACACGTACAGGACACACAAGGCGTACCATACTTACAGGAGACACAAGGCGTACAATACTTACAGGAAACACAAGGCGTACCATACTTACAGGAAACACAAGGCGTACAATACTTACAGGAAACACAAGGCGTACAATACCTACAGGAAACACAAGGCGTACAACACGTACAGGACACACAAGGCGTACCATACTTACAGGAGACACAAGGCGTACAATACTTACAGGAAACACAAGGCGTACCATACTTACAGGAAACACAAGGCGTACAATACTTACAGGAAACACAAGGCGTACAGTACTTACAGGAAACACAAGGCGTACCATACTTACAGGAGACACAATGCGTACAATACCTACAGGAGACACAAGGCGTACAATACCTACAGGAAACAGAAGGCGTACAATACTTACAGGAAACACAAGGCGTACAGTACTTACAGGAAACACAAGGCGTACCATACTTACAGGAGACACAATGCGTACAATACCTACAGGAGACACAAGGCGTACAATACCTACAGGAAACACAAGGCGTACAATACTTACAGGAAACACAAGGCGTACAATACTTACAGGAAACACAAGGCGTACAATACCTACAGGAAACACAAGGCGTACAACACGTACAGGACACACAAGGCGTACCATACTTACAGGAGACACAAGGCGTACAATACTTACAGGAAACACAAGGCGTACCATACTTACAGGAGACACAAGGCGTACAATACTTACAGGAGACACAAGGCGTACCATATTTACAGGAAACACAAGGCGCACAATACTTACAGGAAACACAAGGCGTACACTACTTACAGGAAACACAAGGCGTACAATACTTACAGGAAACACAAGGCGTACCATACTTACAGGAGACACAAAGCGTACAATACCTACAGGAAACACAAGGCGTACAATACTTACAGGAAACACAAGGCGTACAACATTTACAGGAAGCACAAGGCGTACAATACTTACAGGAAACACAAGGCGTACCATACTTACAGGAAACACAAGCCGTACAATACTTACAAGAAGCAGGGCGTGCAATACTTACAGGAGACACAAGCCGTACAATACTTACAGGAAACGCAAGGCGTACAATACCTACAGGAAACACAAGGCGTACAACACGTACAGGACACACAAGGCGTGCAATACTTACAGGAAACACAAGGCGTACAATACTTACAGGAAACACAAGGCGTACAATACTTAGAGGAAACACAAGGCGTACAATACTTACAGGAAACACAAGGCGTACAATACACACAGGAAACACAAGGCGTACAATACCTACAGGAAACACAAGGCGTACAACACGTACAGGACACACAAGGCGTACCATACTTACAGGAGACACAAGGCGTACAATACTTACAGAAAACACAAGGCGTACAATACTTACAGGAAACACAAGGCGTACAATACTTACAGGAAACACAAGGCGTACCATACTTACAGGAGACACAAGGCGTACAATACTTACAGGAAACACAAGGCGTACAATACTTACAGGAAACACAAGGCGCACAATACTTACAGGAAACACAAGGCGTACAATACTTACAGAAAACACAAGGCGTACAATACCAACAGGAAACACAAGGCGTACAATACCTACAGGAAACACAAGGCGTACAACACGTACAGGACACACAAGGCGTACAATACTTACAGGAAACACAAAGCGTACAATACCTAAAGGAAACACAAGGCGTACAATACTTACAGGAAACACAAGGCGTACAACATTTACAGGAAGCACAAGGCGTACAATACTTACAGGAAACACAAGGCGTACCATACTTACAGGAAACACAAGCCGTACAAAACTTACAAGAAGCAGGGCGTGCAATACTTACAGGAAACACAAGGCGTACCATACTTACAGGAGACACAATGCGTACAATACCTACAGGAAACACAAGGCGTACAATACTTACAGGAAACACAAGGCGTACAATACTTACAGGAAACACAAGGCGTACAATACCTACAGGAAACACAAGGCGTACAACACGTACAGGACACACAAGGCGTACCATACTTACAGGAGACACAAGGCGTACAATACTTACAGGAAACACAAGGCGTACCATACTTACAGGAGACACAAGGCGTACAATACACACAGGAAACACAAGGCGTACAATACATGCAGGAAACACAAGGCGTACAACACGTACAGGACACACAAGGCGTACAATACTTACAGGAAACACAAGGCGTACAATACTTACAGGAAACACAAGGCGTACAATACCTACAGGAAACACAAGGCGTACAACACGTACAGGACACACAAGGCGTACCATACTTACAGGAGACACAAGGCGTACAATACTTACAGGAAACACAAGGCGTACCATACTTACAGGAAACACAAGGCGTACAATACTTACAGGAAACACAAGGCGTACAGTACTTACAGGAAACACAAGGCGTACCATACTTACAGGAGACACAATGCGTACAATACCTACAGGAGACACAAGGCGTACAATACCTACAGGAAACAGAAGGCGTACAATACTTACAGGAAACACAAGGCGTACAATATTTACAGGAAACACAAGGCGTACAACACGTACAGGAAACACAAGGCGTACAACACGTACAGGACACACAAGGCGTACCATACTTACAGGAGACACAAGGCGTACAATACTTACAGGAAACACAAGGCGTACCATACTTACAGGAAACACAAGGCGTACAATACTTACAGGAAACACAAGGCGTACAATACCTACAGGAAACACAAGGCGTACAACACGTACAGGACACACAAGGCGTACCATACTTACAGGAGACACAAGGCGTACAATACTTACAGGAAACACAAGGCGTACCATACTTACAGGAAACACAAGGCGTACAATACTTACAGGAAACACAAGGCGTACAGTACTTACAGGAAACACAAGGCGTACCATACTTACAGGAGACACAATGCGTACAATACCTACAGGAGACACAAGGCGTACAATACCTACAGGAAACAGAAGGCGTACAATACTTACAGGAAACACAAGGCGTACAGTACTTACAGGAAACACAAGGCGTACCATACTTACAGGAGACACAAGGCGTACAATACTTACAGGAGACACAAGGCGTACCATATTTACAGGAAACACAAGGCGCACAATACTTACAGGAAACACAAGGCGTACAATACTTACAGGAAACACAAGGCGTACAATACTTACAGGAAACACAAGGCGTACCATACTTACAGGAGACACAAAGCGTACAATACCTACAGGAAACACAAGGCGTACAATACTTACAGGAAACACAAGGCGTACAACATTTACAGGAAGCACAAGGCGTACAATACTTACAGGAAACACAAGGCGTACCATACTTACAGGAAACACAAGCCGTACAATACTTACAAGAAGCAGGGCGTGCAATACTTACAGGAAACACAAGGCGTACCATACTTACAGGAGACACAATGCGTACAATACCTACAGGAAACACAAGGCGTACAATACTTACAGGAAACACAAGGCGTACAATACTTACAGGAAACACAAGGCGTACAATACCTACAGGAAACACAAGGCGTACAACACGTACAGGACACACAAGGCGTACCATACTTACAGGAGACACAAGGCGTACAATACTTACAGGAAACACAAGGCGTACCATACTTACAGGAGACACAAGGCGTACAATACACACAGGAAACACAAGGCGTACAATACATGCAGGAAACACAAGGCGTACAACACGTACAGGACACACAAGGCGTACAATACTTACAGGAAACACAAGGCGTACAATACTTACAGGAAACACAAGGCGTACAATACCTACAGGAAACACAAGGCGTACAACACGTACAGGACACACAAGGCGTACCATACTTACAGGAGACACAAGGCGTACAATACTTACAGGAAACACAAGGCGTACCATACTTACAGGAAACACAAGGCGTACAATACTTACAGGAAACACAAGGCGTACAGTACTTACAGGAAACACAAGGCGTACCATACTTACAGGAGACACAATGCGTACAATACCTACAGGAGACACAAGGCGTACAATACCTACAGGAAACAGAAGGCGTACAATACTTACCGGAAACACAAGGCGTACAATATTTAAAGGAAACACAAGGCGTACAACACGTACAGGAAACACAAGGCGTACAACACGTACAGGACACACAAGGCGTACCATACTTACAGGAAACACAAGGCGTACAATACTTACAGGAAACACAAGGCGTACCATACTTACAGGAAACACAAGGCGTACAATACTTACAGGAAACACAAGGCGTACAATACCTACAGGAAACACAAGGCGTACAACACGTACAGGACACACAAGGCGTACCATACTTACAGGAGACACAAGGCGTACAATACTTACAGGAAACACAAGGCGTACCATACTTACAGGAAACACAAGGCGTACAATACTTACAGGAAACAAAAGGCGTGCAGTACTTACAGGAAACACAAGGCGTACCATACTTACAGGAGACACAATGCGTACAATACCTACAGGAGACACAAGGCGTACAATACTTACAGGAAACACAAGGCGTACAATACTTAGAGGAAACACAAGGCGTACAATACTTACAGGAAACACAAGGCGTACAATACACACAGGAAACACAAGGCGTACAATACCTACAGGAAACACAAGGCGTACAACACGTACAGGACACACAAGGCGTACCATACTTACAGGAGACACAAGGCGTACAACACTTACAGAAAACACAAGGCGTACAATACTTACAGGAAACACAAGGCGTACAATACTTACAGGAAACACAAGGCGTACCATACTTACAGGAGACACAAGGCGTACAATACTTACAGGAAACACAAGGCGTACAATACTTACAGGAAACACAAGGCGCACAATACTTACAGGAAACACAAGGCGTACAATACTTACAGGAAACACAAGGCGTACAACATTTACAGGAAGCACAAGGCGTACAATACTTACAGGAAACACAAGGCGTACCATACTTACAGGAAACACAAGCCGTACAATACTTACAAGAAGCAGGGCGTGCAATACTTACAGGAAACACAAGGCGTACCATACTTACAGGAGACACAATGCGTACAATACCTACAGGAAACACAAGGCGTACCATACTTACAGGAAACACAAGGCGTACAATACTTACAGGAAACACAAGGCGTACAATACCTACAGGAAACACAAGGCGTACAACACGTACAGGACACACAAGGCGTACCATACTTACAGGAGACACAAGGCGTACAATACTTACAGGAAACACAAGGCGTACCATACTTACAGGAGACACAAGGCGTACAATACACACAGGAAACACAAGGCGTACAATACATGCAGGAAACACAAGGCGTACAACACGTACAGGACACACAAGGCGTACAATACTTACAGGAAACACAAGGCGTACAATACTTACAGGAAACACAAGGCGTACAATACCTACAGGAAACACAAGGCGTACAACACGTACAGGACACACAAGGCGTACCATACTTACAGGAGACACAAGGCGTACAATACTTACAGGAAACACAAGGCGTACCATACTTACAGGAAACACAAGGCGTACAATACTTACAGGAAACACAAGGCGTACAGTACTTACAGGAAACACAAGGCGTACCATACTTACAGGAGACACAATGCGTACAATACCTACAGGAGACACAAGGCGTACAATACCTACAGGAAACAGAAGGCGTACAATACTTACAGGAAACACAAGGCGTACAATATTTACAGGAAACACAAGGCGTACAACACGTACAGGAAACACAAGGCGTACAACACGTACAGGACACACAAGGCGTACCATACTTACAGGAGACACAAGGCGTACAATACTTACAGGAAACACAAGGCGTACCATACTTACAGGAAACACAAGGCGTACAATACTTACAGGAAACACAAGGCGTACAATACCTACAGGAAACACAAGGCGTACAACACGTACAGGACACACAAGGCGTACCATACTTACAGGAGACACAAGGCGTACAATACTTACAGGAAACACAAGGCGTACCATACTTACAGGAAACACAAGGCGTACAATACTTTCAGGAAACACAAGGCGTACAGTACTTACAGGAAACACAAGGCGTACCATACTTACAGGAGACACAATGCGTACAATACCTACAGGAGACACAAGGCGTACAATACCTACAGGAAACAGAAGGCGTACAATACTTACAGGAAACACAAGGCGTACAGTACTTACAGGAAACACAAGGCGTACCATACTTACAGGAGACACAATGCGTACAATACCTACAGGAGACACAAGGCGTACAATACCTACAGGAAACAGAAGGCGTACAATACTTACAGGAAACACAAGGCGTACAATACTTACAGGAAACACAAGGCGTACAATACCTACAGGAAACACAAGGCGTACAACACGCACAGGACACACAAGGCGTACCATACTTACAGGAGACACAAGGCGTACAATACTTACAGGAAACACAAGGCGTACCATACTTACAGGAGACACAAGGCGTACAATACTTACAGGAGACACAAGGCGTACCATATTTACAGGAAACACAAGGCGCACAATACTTACAGGAAACACAAGGCGTACAATACTTACAGGAAACACAAGGCGTACAATACTTACAGGAAACACAAGGCGTACCATACTTACAGGAGACACAAAGCGTACAATACCTACAGGAAACACAAGGCGTACAATACTTACAGGAAACACAAGGCGTACAACATTTACAGGAAGCACAAGGCGTACAATACTTACAGGAAACACAAGGCGTACCATACTTACAGGAAACACAAGCCGTACAATACTTACAAGAAGCAGGGCGTGCAATACTTACAGGAAACACAAGGCGTACCATACTTACAGGAGACACAATGCGTACAATACCTACAGGAAACACAAGGCGTACAATACTTACAGGAAACACAAGGC
Organism: Arenicola marina; assembly: GCA_964019135.1. Lineage (NCBI taxonomy): Eukaryota > Metazoa > Annelida > Polychaeta > Arenicolidae > Arenicola > Arenicola marina. The sequence continues at coordinate 19,887 of CAXHSH010000886.1, forward strand.
GTACAATACTTACAGGAAACACAAGGCGTACAATACCTACAGGAAACACAAGGCGTACAACACGTACAGGACACACAAGGCGTACCATACTTACAGGAGACACAAGGCGTACAATACTTACAGGAAACACAAGGCGTACCATACTTACAGGAGACACAAGGCGTACAATACACACAGGAAACACAAGGCGTACAATACATGCAGGAAACACAAGGCGTACAACACGTACAGGACACACAAGGCGTACAATACTTACAGGAAACACAAGGCGTACAATACTTACAGGAAACACAAGGCGTACAATACCTACAGGAAACACAAGGCGTACAACACGTACAGGACACACAAGGCGTACCATACTTACAGGAGACACAAGGCGTACAATACTTACAGGAAACACAAGGCGTACCATACTTACAGGAAACACAAGGCGTACAATACTTACAGGAAACACAAGGCGTACAGTACTTACAGGAAACACAAGGCGTACCATACTTACAGGAGACACAATGCGTACAATACCTACAGGAGACACAAGGCGTACAATACCTACAGGAAACAGAAGGCGTACAATACTTACCGGAAACACAAGGCGTACAATATTTACAGGAAACACAAGGCGTACAACACGTACAGGAAACACAAGGCGTACAACACGTACAGGACACACAAGGCGTACCATACTTACAGGAGACACAAGGCGTACAATACTTACAGGAAACACAAGGCGTACCATACTTACAGGAAACACAAGGCGTACAATACTTTCAGGAAACACAAGGCGTACAGTACTTACAGGAAACACAAGGCGTACCATACTTACAGGAGACACAATGCGTACAATACCTACAGGAGACACAAGGCGTACAATACCTACAGGAAACAGAAGACGTACAATACTTACAGGAAACACAAGGCGTACAGTACTTACAGGAAACACAAGGCGTACCATACTTACAGGAGACACAATGCGTACAATACCTACAGGAGACACAAGGCGTACAATACCTACAGGAAACAGAAGGCGTACAATACTTACAGGAAACACAAGGCGTACAATACTTACAGGAAACACAAGGCGTACAATACCTACAGGAAACACAAGGCGTACAACACGCACAGGACACACAAGGCGTACCATACTTACAGGAGACACAAGGCGTACAATACTTACAGGAAACACAAGGCGTACCATACTTACAGGAGACACAAGGCGTACAATACTTACAGGAGACACAAGGCGTACCATATTTACAGGAAACACAAGGCGCACAATACTTACAGGAAACACAAGGCGTACAATACTTACAGGAAACACAAGGCGTACAATACTTACAGGAAACACAAGGCGTACCATACTTACAGGAGACACAAAGCGTACAATACCTACAGGAAACACAAGGCGTACAATACTTACAGGAAACACAAGGCGTACAACATTTACAGGAAGCACAAGGCGTACAATACTTACAGGAAACACAAGGCGTACCATACTTACAGGAAACACAAGCCGTACAATACTTACAAGAAGCAGGGCGTGCAATACTTACAGGAAACACAAGGCGTACCATACTTACAGGAGACACAATGCGTACAATACCTACAGGAAACACAAGGCGTACAATACTTACAGGAAACACAAGGCGTACAATACTTACAGGAAACACAAGGCGTACAATACCTACAGGAAACACAAGGCGTACAACACGTACAGGACACACAAGGCGTACCATACTTACAGGAGACACAAGGCGTACAATACTTACAGGAAACACAAGGCGTACCATACTTACAGGAGACACAAGGCGTACAATACACACAGGAAACACAAGGCGTACAATACATGCAGGAAACACAAGGCGTACAACACGTACAGGACACACAAGGCGTACAATACTTACAGGAAACACAAGGCGTACAATACTTACAGGAAACACAAGGCGTACAATACCTACAGGAAACACAAGGCGTACAACACGTACAGGACACACAAGGCGTACCATACTTACAGGAGACACAAGGCGTACAATACTTACAGGAAACACAAGGCGTACCATACTTACAGGAAACACAAGGCGTACAATACTTACAGGAAACACAAGGCGTACAGTACTTACAGGAAACACAAGGCGTACCATACTTACAGGAGACACAATGCGTACAATACCTACAGGAGACACAAGGCGTACAATACCTACAGGAAACAGAAGGCGTACAATACTTACCGGAAACACAAGGCGTACAATATTTACAGGAAACACAAGGCGTACAACACGTACAGGAAACACAAGGCGTACAACACGTACAGGACACACAAGGCGTACCATACTTACAGGAGACACAAGGCGTACAATACTTACAGGAAACACAAGGCGTACCATACTTACAGGAAACACAAGGCGTACAATACTTACAGGAAACACAAGGCGTACAATACCTACAGGAAACACAAGGCGTACAACACGTACAGGACACACAAGGCGTACCATACTTACAGGAGACACAAGGCGTACAATACTTACAGGAAACACAAGGCGTACCATACTTACAGGAAACACAAGGCGTACAATACTTACAGGAAACAAAAGGCGTGCAGTACTTACAGGAAACACAAGGCGTACCATACTTACAGGAGACACAATGCGTACAATACCTACAGGAGACACAAGGCGTACAATACCTACAGGAAACAGAAGGCGTACAATACTTACAGGAAACACAAGGCGTACAGTACTTACAGGAAACACAAGGCGTACCATACTTACAGGAAACACAAGGCGTACAATACCTACAGGAAACACAAGGCGTACAATACTTACAGGAAACACAAGGCGTACAACATTTACAGGAAGCACAAGGCGTACAATACTTACAGGAAACACAAGGCGTACCATACTTACAGGAAACACAAGCCGTACAATACTTACAAGAAGCAGGGCGTGCAATACTTACAGGAGACACAAGCCGTACAATACTTACAGGAAACACAAGGCGTACAATACCTACAGGAAACACAAGGCGTACAACACGTACAGGACACACAAGGCGTACCATACTTACAGGAGACACAAGGCGTACAATACTTACAGGAAACACAAGGCGTACCATACTTACAGGAGACACAAGGCGTACAATACACACAGGAAACACAAGGCGTACAATACCTACAGGAAACACAAGGCGTACAACACGTACAGGACACACAAGGCGTACAATACTTACAGGAAACACAAGGCGTACAATACTTACAGGAAACACAAGGCGTACAATACCTACAAGAAACACAAGGCGTACAACACGTACAGGACACACAAGGCGTACCATACTTACAGGAGACACAAGGCGTACAATACTTACAGGAAACACAAGGCGTACCATACTTACAGGAAACACAAGGCGTACAATACTTACAGGAAACACAAGGCGTACAGTACTTACAGGAAACACAAGGCGTACCATGCTTACAGAAAACACAAGGCGTACAATACTTACAGGAAACACAATGCGTACAATATTTACAGGAAACACAAGGCGTACAATACTTACAGGAAACACAAGGCGTACCATACTTACAGGAAACACAAGCCGTACAATACTTACAAGAAGCAGGGCGTGCAATACTTACAGGAGACACAAGCCGTACAATACTTACAGGAAACACAAGGCGTACAATACCTACAGGAAACACAAGGCGTACAACACGTACAGGACACACAAGGCGTACCATACTTACAAGAGACACAAGGCGTACAATACTTACAGGAAACACAAGGCGTACCATACTTACAGGAGACACAAGGCGTACAATACACACAGGAAACACAAGGCGTACAATACCTACAGGAAACACAAGGCGTACAACACGTACAGGACACACAGGGCGTACAATACTTACAGGAAACACAAGGCGTACAATACTTACAGGAAACACAAGGCGTACAATACCTACAGGAAACACAAGGCGTACAACACGTACAGGACACACAAGGCGTACCATACTTACAGGAGACACAAGGCGTACAATACTTACAGGAAACACAAGGCGTACCATACTTACAGGAAACACAAGGCGTACAATACTTACAGGAAACACAAGGCGTACAGTACTTACAGGAAACACAAGGCGTACCATGCTTACAGAAAACACAAGGCGTACAATACTTACAGGAAACACAAGGCGTACAATATTTACAGGAAACACAAGGCGTACAATACTTACAGGGAACACAAGGCGTACAATACTTACAGGAAACACAAGGCGTACAATACCTACAGGAAACACAAGGCGTACAACACGTACAGGACACACAAGGCGTACCATACTTACAGGAGACACAAGGCGTACAATACTTACAGGAAACACAAGGCGTACAATACTTACAGGAGACACAAGGCGTACAATACTTACAGGAGACACAAGGCGTACCATATTTACAGGAAACACAAGGCGCACAATACTTACAGGAAACACAAGGCGTACAATACTTACAGGAAACACAAGGCGTACAATACTTACAGGAAACACAAGGCGCACAATACTTACAGGAAACACAAGGCGTACAATACTTACAGGAAACACAAGGCGTACAATACTTACAGGAAACACAAGGCGTACCATACTTACAGGAGACACAAGGCGTACGATACTTACAGGAAGCACAAGGCGTACAATACTTACAGGAAACACAAGGCGTACCATACTTACAGGAGACACAAAGCGTACAATACCTACAGGAAACACAAGGCGTACAATACTTACAGGAAACACAAGGCGTACAACATTTACAGGAAGCACAAGGCGTACAATACTTACAGGAAACACAAGGCGTACCATACTTACAGGAAACACAAGCCGTACAATACTTACAAGAAGCAGGGCGTGCAATACTTACAGGAGACACAAGGCGTACAATACAGTCTCTCGCCCCTCGCCCCCAAGCCTCGATCAGTCTCTTTCGCCCTCCCATCACCCTCTCTCCTCGTGCCTTCCCCTCCATCTCGCCCTCCCTGTCTCTCTCCTTCACTCTCTTTCTTGCGCCCTCTCCCCTTCTCGCCCTCTCCTCCTCTCGTCGATTCCTCAATCCACTCCCTCACCCAGCCATTTCACCCCCCCTCCACCCCTCTTTCTCCCTACCCCCGCCCAACGACGACTGTCTGTAACGACAACATGCTGTCTGGGCTCTTGGCTGTCCTTCGCTTCAGAGTGAGGGGGGTGGTGTGGGGTGGTGTGGGGTGGTGTGGGGTGGTGTGGGGGTGGTGTGGGGTGGTGTGGGGTGGTGTGGCGTGGTGTGGGGTGGTGTGGGGTGGTGTGGGGTGGTGTGGGGTGGTGTGGGGGTGGTGTGGGGTGGTGTGGCGTGGTCTGGGGTGGTGTGGGGGTGGTGTGGGGTGGTGTGGCGTGGTGTGGGGTGGTGTGGGGTGGTGTGGGGTGGTGTGGGGTGGTGTGGGGGTGGTGTGGGGTGGTGTGGCGTGGTCTGGGGTGGTGTGGGGTGGTGTGGGGTGGTGTGGGGGTGGTGTGGGGTGGTGTGGCGTGGTGTGGGGGTGGTGTGGGGTGGTGTGGGGTGGTGTGGGGTGGTGTGGGGGTGGTGTGGGGTGGTGTGGGGGTGGTGTGGCGTGGTGTGGGGGTGGTGTGGGGGTGTGGGGTGGTTGTGGGGTGGTGTGGGGGTGGTGTGGGGTGGTGTGGGGGTGGTGTGGACTGGTGAGGGTGAGGTGAGTTGGAATGGGGGACGTGTTTGTGGCGGGGGGGGGGGGGGGGGGGGGGGGGGGGGTGCTGGGGGGGCATGTGGATGGGCGTGGAATGGAGGGGTCTTGGGTGGTATGGCGTGGTAGAGAGGGAGCCGTGTGAGGGTGATGTGGCGTGGTAGAGAGGAGCCGTGTGGGAGGGTGATGTGGGCGTGGTAGAGAGGGAGCCGTGTGAGGGTGGTGTGGCGTGGTAGAGAGGAGCCGTGTGAGGGTGGTGTGATCAGGCCGCGGTGTGAGGTGGAGGGGAGTGGGGGTGGGGCTGGTAAGGGGGTGGCTGGGGGCTGGTGAGGGGGTGGTGTGTGGGGAGGGTGTGTATGGGATGGGGGCCAGCTGGGTTCGAGTGGCTTGGCGCAAAGTAAGGGGTGAGGGCGGGTGGTCGGGGTCGTGGTCGTGGAGAGAAGCGGGAGGGGGTGGGGGCGGGGGGGGGGGGGGGGTGGAGGGCATGCACGTAGATCCCTCCCCGCGGCGGTGAAACCTTTAACGAGCGAAAAGAAATCAAGATTTCTAAGAGTTGATAAGTACTAGCTTCAAGTAGTCCACCGTCCATCAAGTCCTCCTCCTCCCCCCGCCACCACACCTACCTCAGCCCCTAACCCTTGTGCCCCTCCCCCTCCCCCCCGCTCCGCACCCGCCACCCCCCTCCTTCCTCCCCCCACTCGCCTCCCCCCTGAGCTGACGGAAGCGCCTCCTGGCCGGCCGAGATTGCGCGTATTGATGCGTGAGGAGGGGGGTAATGGGGGGGGGGGGGGGTTAGGCGAGGCTGGAGGGGGGCAAAATTAATGGGCCAGCAGATTGGATAAACGGCTCGGGTCAGTCGTCGGGTCGGGGGTGACGGGGGGAGATGCCGGGGCGTGGGGAGGGGGCAGGGGGGTGACGGGGGTTGACGCCCGGCCGGTGGGTAGGGGTGGCAGAGGGTGATGGGCCACCCTTTCAGTCGGGGGGCGTGGCCCCAGGCCGCGATGACCCCCCACTTTAATGGCCGATCCCAGGAATGATTTGTGAACAATTATCTCGCGCATGAATTTCATTTGGCGGCACGCATGACTGCTCAGCGGCTGGGGGTAGGTGGGCAGGGGGGAGGGGAAGTGGGAGGGGGGGGTAGGGGGGGGTGGCGAAGCGAGGACGAGGGGGGGGGGTAAGCAGGCTGATGAGGGTGGAGGGAGGGGGACCTGTGAAGGGGTGGGGGTGGTTGTGGGTACGAATATGCTGGTGTCGTTTGAGTGGCACTGGCCATCACATTTTCGTTGCAGTTGGGTAAGGGGGTCGGGTAGGGTGGGGGGGGGGGGGGGTGTCCATGGGGTGACAAGGGACAGTGTAGGAGGTTTTATTGGGGTGGGGTGCGAGGGATGGTGAGAGCAAGGGGTGGGTGAGTAGGTGGGTAGGTTGTGTGAGTCAGTGTGCGGGTGGTTGGGTGAAGACACCCATGTGTTTGTCGTATCGAGGGACAAACGGAGGTCACATGCCCGGTGTTACCTTGTTCACTGAGAGGGGGTGGAGTTGGGGTGTAGGTGGGGGTTGGGGTGTAGGTGGGAGTGGGGCTGTAGGTGGGGGTGTAGGTGGGGGTGGGGGTGTAGGTGGGGGTGGGGTGTAGGTAGGGTGGGGGTGGGGGGGTGTAGGTGGGAGTGGGGCTGTAGGTGGGGGTGGGGGTGTAGGTGGGGTGGGGGTGTAGGTGGGGGTGGGGGTGTAGGTGGAGGTGGGGGATGGGTTGGGTAACGGCTGGTAGACTCCATACTCGTTAGACAAGAGACAGAGTCTGGCGTAGGATCTAGTCAGCTGTAGCACATAGCCTGATAGCTCATAGCACTTCCAACAAACGGA
>CAXHSH010000887.1:0-49875 GCA_964019135.1 Arenicola marina
GATCGTGCTCCGGTACGCAGCCCAGGTTTTGTTCCAAACCCCACTCCGTCAGCACTTTTACTCTACCAACAGCAATGTATCATTCGTATCACACAATAGGTCTCTATTTTTACATTACTTTTATTATTATTATTATTTATTTATTATTATTATGACGAATTTTCTTAAATTCAAAGTTCTCCACCTTGATTTACCTCAGGTTATAGCGTCTTACTTAAACTAAGAAACTAATGAACACCAACCCAACTGATTGACACTCACTCTGGCGGGGGAGAGTGACACTCCCTCTGGCGGGGGAGAGTGATACTTCCTCTGACGGGGGAGAATGATACTTCCTCTGGCGGGGGAGAGTGACACTCCCTCTGGCGGGGGTGAGTGACACTCCTTTTGGCGGGGGTGAGTGACACTCCCTCTGGCGGGGGTGAGTGACACTCCCTCTGGCGGGGGAGAGTGACACTCCCTCTGGCGGGGGTGAGTGACACTCCCTTTGGCGGGGATGAGTGACACTCCCTCTGGCGGGGGAGAATGATACTTCCTATGGCGGGGGAGAGTGACACTCCCTCTGGCGGGGGTGAGTGACACTCCCTTTGACGGGGGTGAGTGACACTCCCTCTGGCGGGGGAGAATGATACTTCCTCTGGCGGGGGAGAGTGACACTCCCTCTGGCGGGGGTGAGTGACACTCCCTTTGGAGGGGGTGAGTGACACTCCCTCTGGCGGGGGAGAATGATACTTCCTCTGGCGGGGGAGAGTGACACTCCTTCTGGCGGGGGTGAGTGACACTCCCTTTGGCGGGGGTGAGTGACACTCCCTTTGGCGGAGGTGAGTGACACTCCCTCTGGCGGGGGAGAATGATACTTCCTCTGGCGGGGGAGAGTGACACTCCCTCTGGCGGGGGTGAGTGACACTCCCTTTGGCGGGGGTGAGTGACACTCCCTTTGGCGGGGGTGAGTGACACTCCCTCTGGCGGGGGAGAATGATACTTCCTCTGACGGGGGAGAGTGACACTCCCTCTGGCGGGGGTGAGTGACACTCCCTTTGGAGGGGGTGAGTGACACTCCCTCTGGCGGGGGAGAGTGATACTCCCTCTGGCGGGGGAGAGTGACACTTCCTCTGGCGGGGGTGAGTGACACTCCCTCTGGCGGGGGAGAATGATACTCCCTCTGGCGGGGGTGAGTGATACTCCCTCTGGCGGGGGTGAGTGATACTCCCTCTGGCGGGGGAGAGTGACACTCCCTTTGGCGGGGGTGAGTGACACTTCCTCTGGCGGGGGTGAGTGACACTCCCTCTGGCGGGGGAGAGTGATACTCCCTCTGGCGGGGGTGAGTGACACTCCCTCTGGCGGGGGAGAATGATACTCCCTCTGGCGGGGGTGAGTGATACTCCCTCTGGCGGGGGTGAGTGATACTCCCTCTGGCGGGGGTGAGTGACACTCGCTTTGGCGGGGGTGAGTGACACTCCCTCTGGCGGGGGAGAGTGACACTCCCTCTGGCGGGGGTGAGTGACACTCCCTTTGGCGGGGGTGAGTGACACTCCCTTTGGCGGGGGTGAGTGACACTCCCTCTGGCGGGGGAGAATGATACTTCCTCTGACGGGGGAGAGTGACACTCCCTCTGGCGGGGGTGAGTGACACTCCCTTTGGAGGGGGTGAGTGACACTCCCTCTGGCGGGGGAGAGTGATACTCCCTCTGGCGGGGGAGAGTGACACTTCCTCTGGCGGGGGAGAATGATACTTCCTCTGACGGGGGAGAGTGACACTCCCTCTGGCGGGGGTGAGTGACACTCCCTTTGGAGGGGGTGAGTGACACTCCCTCTGGCGGGGGTGAGTGACACTCCCTCTGGCGGGGGTGAGTGACACTCCCTCTGGCGGGGGAGAGTGATACTCCCTCTGGCGGGGGTGAGTGACACTCCCTCTGGCGGGGGTGAGTGACACTCCCTCTGGCGGGGGAGAGTGACACTCCCTCTGGCGGGGGAGAGTGATACTCCCTCTGGCGGGGGTGAGTGACACTCCCTCTGGCGGGGGAGAGTGACACTCCCTCTGGCGGGGGAGAGTGACACTTCCTCTGGCGGGGGTGAGTGACACTCCCTCTGGCGGGGGTGAGTGATACTCCCTCTGGCGGGGGTGAGTGACACTCCCTCTGGCGGGGGAGAGTGATACTCCCTCTGGCGGGGGAGAGTGACACTTCCTCTGGCGGGGGTGAGTGACACTCCCTCTGGCGGGGGAGAGTGATACTCCCTCTGGCGGGGGTGAGTGACACTCCTTCTGGCGGGGGTGAGTGACACTCCCTCTGGCGGGGGAGAGTGACACTCCCTCTGGCGTGGGTGAGTGACACTCCCTCTGGCGGGGGAGAATGATACTCCCTCTGGCGGGGGTGAGTGATACTCCCTCTGGCGGGGGTGAGTGACACTCCCTCTGGCGGGGGTGAGTGACACTCCCTCTGGCGGGGGAGAGTGACACTCCCTCTGGCGGGGGTGAGTGATACTCCCTCTGGCGGGGGTGAGTGATACTCCCTCTGGCGGGAGTGAGTGACACTCCCTCTGGCGGGGGAGAGTGACTCTCCCTCTGGCGTGGGTGAGTGACACTCCCTCTGGCGGGGGAGAATGATACTCCCTCTGGCGGGGGTGAGTGACACTCCCTCTGGCGGGGGTGAGTGACACTCCCTCTGGCGGGGGTGAGTGACCCTCCCTTTGGCGGGGGTGAGTGACACTCCCTCTGGCGGGGGAGAATGATACTTCCTCTGACGGGGGAGAGTGACTCTCCCTCTGGCGGGGTAGAGTGACATTCCCTCTCGCGGGGGAAAGTGACACTCCCTCTGACGGGGGAGAGTGACACTCCCTCTGGCGGGGGAGAGTGACACTCCCTCTGGCGGGGGAGAGTGACTCCCTCTGGCGGGGGTGAGTGACACTCCCTCTGACGGGGGAGAGTGACACTCCCTCTGGCGGGGGAGAGTGACACTCCCTCTGGCGGGGGTGAGTGACACTCCCTCTGGCGGGGGTGAGTGACACTCCCTCTGGCGGGGGTGAGTCACACTCCCTCTGGCGGGGGAGAGTGACACTCCTTCTGGCAGGGGAGAGTGACACTTTCGCCGACCAAATATAAAACGCGGACTCCGTTTTTTTTAGATAATGTGTTGAATAATTTATTGATATTTCATGCAATGCGCTGCATTCGTTGGTTCATTCCACATTCCTGAATATAACTCCAGATCAGACCTGCAAGCTTTGGGATCAATAGATCTACATCTTTTCTTACATTCAGTACTGCACTTGTCAATAATAAACACCATGATGTGGAGTCAATATCGAAGTGAACACGTAAAAAAGGCACTTGACTTCGCTGGTTATGGGAAAGGTTATCGCTGAATGCTAATCGCTGGCTCTCTAACCCAAGTGGTGAACACACCGGTCACTATTTAGCTTTATGAGCTGAATCGCCATCAAAAATGTCATAATATTAACTGTTGATGCTAATGGCGAGCACAGTTTGGCATGTGACGAGTTGCTGGTGTGATTACGGTTCCTGTTATATACACCTATGGTATATATTATCTGGCGGTGATACTAACCGTCGGTGTGGCGATCACAGAAGAGTCGATGTGTCACAAGATACAACGGATTACTGGAGAAGAGAGAGCTAAAGGGTTAATATGGACCGAACGCGAGGGGTGGGCGGAGGGGGCAATACGCAACAAGATGCATTACTACCGGTCAATAAACTCTGTGTCTTTGATCGACCATTGAGAATTCATGTGTGAATGGAAGAGGGTGGGGGGGGGCAATCGATATACAAATAATTTTATTAAAAAGAATGAGTGGACTGCCATACAATACATGCAGCAGTCAGCAAAGGAGCCTAATATAAAGCATGTACTACTAGCTCATAAAACACTCGCATAATAGCGGAACATATATATATATATATATATAAATAAACAGTTAGAAAGGAACATGGCTTCCCTCCCTCCGTGAGTATGCAAGTTACGAACAGTATGGCAAGCGGTCTGCTGGAGCCGGGTTGCACAGCACCTAGCGTCAGCACGATGAAACACTCCCTTGGCACAATCCAGTCGGGATCCCAGTCCAGTCGGGATCCCAGTCCAGTCGGCATCCCAGTCCAGTCGGGATCCCAGTCGAGAATCCGAACAGAGTCATTGAACTTCTTTACACAACGATTTGCGAGTTCGTGACGTCATCCAAATACACCGATACGTCATCGGGCTGTATGACGTAACTTCCGGAAGTGGATGACGTGGCGTCGGTGGCTTGTGACGGACTTCGGATAGTTCCGTCATCTTTCGGTTTATATTTGAGCAAAGAGTTGGCGTCGCTGAAATTTGCGGCGAAGACCTCATCCGCCGGGGGGCGATAAACCCCGGGGTTGCCATAACAACGACCCGATGTGACGTCATCTGTGACGTCACTGGCCTGGTCGTATTTCGGCAACGCCGCGTTGAGTTGGGAGTTGGATATAAAGTCGGCCTTTTTCGATCGGTCTCTGGCTTTGACATCCCGAACGGTCAACCGAGGGACGTTGTTGCCACTGACGACAGAGGCATTCCCAGAATGCACCGCGTCGCCATGTTGGTTGGTTGCTGTCGGTGGCGGTTCAGCGATCCCCGCGCCGTGAACGGGACACCTCCGCACGTCCGTGCCCCGTGTAAGTTTGCCAGGCTGACGATTCGAACCCGTCACTTCCGGTACTCCGGGCGTTGGCTTGTGGTAGCGCTGTTGTTGGTGGTGGTAGCACAGACCCCCCGGGGCCGACCCGAAGCTGGCGTAAGCCGGGTGGGCGGTCTGGGGCCACACCTGGGAGCCGTATGTGGTCGGGGTGGGACCCCTACCGGGTCCGCAGTCCTGGGACAGGGCAGAGTCTGGGGACTGGGTGTTCCGCCGGGCCGCTGATCCAGACACCAGGGGGAATCCTGCATCGGGAAAAAACAAAGAGCTGATTGGTTCGGTTATTACGCACGGTGTGGTCCAGTTTCTCACCGAATGCTGCCCCAACATGTGACAGGACTCGCGTCCTGACACGCAGTCCCACTTGGTGTCAAGTAAATCGTAACGCCGCAACAGATACCGATTATATTCGTTCATTTAAGAACCAACCCAAAAATAGCCAACCAAGCAACCAAGCAACCAAGCAACCGAGATTATCCGCAGACAACGGACAAAACCGGATGTCACAGCGCCCTCTTACAGAAGCTATGACTGCTACCTGCCGAGGTTAGAGGTCGCTCGGCCCTCATCACTACCCCCTCCCCACCCGCCCCGCCCGTTGCCTGGTGACGTGTGATGGTGACGTACCGTGGTCGTATGTCTGCTGGAGGCTCTCCCCCTCCTCGCTCGGCCCCCATCACTACCCCACCCCCCCACCCCGCCCGTTGCCTGGCGACGTGTGACGGTGACGTACCGTGGTCGTATGTCTGCTGGAGGCTCTCCCCCTCCTCGCTCGGCCCCCGACCGCTGTCTGCTGAGGAGGAACTCTCAAGGTCGACTTCGCCAGAGGCATTAGACTGTGGGCTAGCCTGCGCCACCTAGCGAATGGAGGAGAAACAACAGATGAATTTCAAATTAAAGTTGCAAGTAACGCCTTGCTAGTCCACGATTGACGCTGGCGGCAATTTAAGCGATATAACGATATCATCATATGCATTATCTCATCCACTTTATGTCACTTGCCATCATCGCGAAATTGCATAAAGGGTCCATTTTAAGAGTCCACGAAACGGATTGTTGGAGTAAAATGGTTAGCGTGAGTCATACGGGAGCTATGCGGAAGCAATGATTCGCCCTACATAAAAGAACGACGGAGTAAAACTCTATCTTATGCCATATATCATTGAAACCAGTAGTGGCCATCATAATGCCCCCAATAAAGACACCGCTCTGTGTGTTTATCAGTCATTCGCTTGGTGTCGCCACTGTACACAGCCACACCATCGCGTCGGTGATGGAGACGTTATGACGCTTACCTGTTTCGTGGTCGCTCCGTGCACGTCCGGGATCGGGGAGTCCCGGCAACTGACGTAGACTTTGTCCGGATACGCGGAGTCACCGTAGGACGGGGGATAGTCGCGATCCAGAGAAAGCTTCTGGAATTAAGAACAAATAACAATGACGATCTGGATATGCTGGACCACATCTGTCCGGATCCTCGGCAGTGAGGGGGGGCACGCTCCGTCACCAGCTCTCACGTTGGGCGAGCCAGCATAATGGTGTAATGCTTTTAATGCTGAATTCCAGCATGTTTTAAGTTACGGAAAAAATTAGGGAACGAAAATTGTCTAGTAGTATTGAGCATTAAGTCATCTGTGGTGATATCAATATTAGAGCAGTCCATCAAAATGAGTTAAGTTCTGTCATGCACCTGTGTAATGTACCTTTAACATGTAGCCCATGCATATATGAATCGATCAATAGAACCATAAATGAAAAAGGAAAGAGGTTTATCCAGTTATTATCGTCATAAAAAAACTGCCCTGAAGTGGCTGATAATGGTGGAATTATATTGATACGATTAGCCACAATCAACACAAATAAAGTTGGCATTTGTATCGTGTGCATTTCCTTATTGTATCCCTCCGCCATCAAGTGTATTGATATCTCGGCAGCGAGACCCATGTCACAACACTCTCACTTTGCCTTTGGTATTATATAAGACGTATTTTTAGACTCACGTTGCCATACGAATTCATGTCTTTCGATACTTCCTTCTCTCTTTTTCTAAGCAAGTATTTTGATGTAGTTGAATTTTTCAGGAGGGGGAAGGGGTGCTTACATATCCCAAATACAGAAAACATATTCATTCTCTGGACTAGAAAACGTTTCCCGGAAGTACCTTAAACTTCCAAAGAATCAGAAAGGGTTATAAAAAAATCCACTTGGGGCATTTACAAGATATAAACATCCACTAAAATAGTATTAAATATCGATAAATTGCAATGCCCCTTTCATCCCGCGTATAGTAAAGCGTGAAAGCCAAGCACTCGGCGTGCCAATGTAGTGAAAGGATCTCTATTCAACAGCCGCTCGCACTATAACTTAACCCGCTTCACAAAGGCTTCCATCCACAACCCCAGCAGCCACGGAAACCGAGCGACCAAACCCATTCATCTTGTCACTCACGCCTTTATTCGCCTGTATTACGACGCGAGGCAAGTTAACGGCGACATCCGGCAAACAACCGCCTTGGTAAACGCTGTATCACTGCGCCATGTAATTAAGTTCCCCGCGCGTACCTCGTCTCCACCCTCACATCAATCCCTGTCCCCCAGTTTATACGGCCCCACAGAACGTAAGTGAGTCTTGATCAAGTCAAAGATGTCGACCAACTCATCTCGAGCTGGCCTAACCAGAGCGGCCTATTTAACCCATAATTTACCTCCCTATCGGTGAACTTTTTCCGCGTCGCTTCATGTGGTTTCTGCCCCCGAGAGGGACACTTTTTTGGACAGTGATCTTATCGCAGTGAAAAGTCCTAATGGGGTATTTTTCTAGCGGAGCCAGTATTTGTCCAGATAACTAAACCACAAGCGGCTTTGAGAAGCACAGTGCTTAACCATTTGACACGAGGTTATGATAACGACCTGGCATCGTGATTTATACACATAATGGCCCGTCAAATTAAAAAAAAATTAAAAAATTTTTTTTTTATTATTTCAGATAGTCAACTTACCATAAATTTTCTATTCAATCTAAGTAGATTATGAACTTATTTCAATAATTGTATGTGATACTGGTTAAAAAATTAGTCTTAGTTTCAATAAAATAAAATTTAATCCAAGTTTATTTATAATGTGTATGTGTAATCAATATTAATATACATATAAAGCACAAAGACAACAAAGTGCAGACTTGACGGGTGACTCACCTGAGTGGTCCGCATGTCTTTGTAAGCCTCGTGCTGCAGGAAGCTGGCAACGTCCAGGACGCCGAGGCCGCGAGCCGTACCCGTGACGTCATCAGCTCCTTCTTTCTCAGCCTCTTTGTCACTTTCTCCAGCCTCGCTAGCGTCCTTCCCGTCAGGGGTCGCCTCGCGCAACTCCCTGCGCCTCGCTCTCGATCTCAGCAAAACGAGGCCGATGGCGGCCAAGAGGATCAGAACGAGGACGCAGGAAACGGAAACTACGGCCACGATGATCACTTTGCCGCTGGAGGCGCTATCGTCGTCTTCCGGGGCGAGAGGGAGCGGCCAGAAGGTCAAGCTCTCGTTGACCAGGATGGTGAGGTTGGCGGACGTGACCTGTTCCGGATACCCCGCGTCCTTGACCAAGACGTGGAGGTAGAACCTCATCGGTTCCGGGGCTTCGTCGATGGCCTTATCCAGGTAGATAACACCATTTTCCGGATTGATCCTGAATGTGCCTGGATACGCGTCCCGGGAGATGATGAAATAAGTCAACAGAGCGTTAGCGTCCTGGTCGGCATCTCGGGCGAGAATTTGCGTGATCTGATGGCCGACGGGAGTCTGCGGCGATATCTGAACTATTTCACGCCCCCTGGCGGGGAAGTCTATGACAGGTGCGTTGTCGTTTTCATCCGCCACCGTCACTGTAACCATAGCAACGTCAGCATCTAAAGAGTCTTCCCCGTTGTCCGCGAAAACCTTCAACAAGTATTCGGATTGTTCTTCGCGATTTAACGCCCCCCGAGTGTAGATGGCGCCACTGTCGGGATCAATGTCAAACAGCCAATGAGTGTTGACTCCCAATCCCTCCGAAGAGAGGCGGTACCGGATCTGGTTATTCGGCTCAGAATCCTTATCAACGGCCTTGACGGTTCCGACCTCCATCGGTGGATCCTGGTTTTCCAGGACGACAAAGGTGTAAAGCGATTGGTCAAACGTCGGAATTTCGTCGTTAATGTCTAATATTTCGACTGTGACGTCAACAGAGGTCGATCGTGCCGGGCTCCCGTGATCCTTTGCGACCACTGTTACCTGATACGACTTGTCGGTTTCATAATCGAAGATGGCGTTTGCGGAAAGAATGCCAGTCTTCTCTCCGATAGCGAATATCTGGGACTGCATGTTGGTCAGCTCGAATGAGATATCGGCGTTTACTCCCTCGTCCATGTCTGTCGCTCGTACCTGGGTGATCGGAGCCCCGATCGCATTGCCCTCGGGAAGAGACACGACATAGGGCTCTGACGTCATCGCGAACTCCGGGTCATGGTCATTGTCGTCTGTGACGTAGATAGTCAACATGGCGGTGCTGGTCTGTGCGTCATATCCGTTATCGCGACACGTGATCTCGAGGTCGTACACGTCCTGAGTCTCGCGGTCCAGGGCGGCGCTCGTGACGATCGTGTACTTGTTAAGCTGGAGGACCTGCAGCGAGAACAGCGGATTGGTCAGTCCACATGTGACGTCAGAGTTGCGCCCCAAGTCCTTGTCCGTGACCGACACGAGGGCGACGAAGGTGCCGACTCCAGCCGACTCCGTCACTTCCGCCCGCCCGCTATCCGTGAGGACAGTCACCCGGATGCTGGGGGCGTTGTCGTTGACGTCATCGACGTGGATGGTGACGGTAGAGGTCGCTTCGAGTCCCTCCTGCGCCAAGTCTCGCGCCAGGACCACGAGGTAATACACGTCCAACTTCTCCCGGTCCAGCGCGCTGATGAGTGTGACGTCACCGGTCTCGGCCGTGACCGCCAACTGGTCGCCATGTTGTCGCTCAGAGTCGTCGCTGACGGTGTACCACACCAGCCCGTTGTCCCCAAGGTCAGGGTCGTCGGCGTGGACCGTCAGCAGAATCGTTCCCATGGCGACGTCCTCGGCCACGTGAGTCTCGTAGCTGGCCCTGCCGAAGACGGGGGGGTTGTCGTTGGAGTCCATGACGTGCACCTGGACGAGGAGCTCCCCCGTGCTGGGGGGCGACCCCCCGTCATACGCCACCACCGTCAGGTCGAAGCGTCCCGTCGCCTCGCGATCCAGACGCTCGGCCAGCTCCAGACGCGGCTGCACGCGGCCCTGGAGGTCACGCGACCAGCGGACGGCGAACTGGCCGTGATCCGGACGCACCTCGAAGCGCTTGACGCCTAGCGCGCTGCCGTCGCGATCCAGAACGGACGGCAGGACGAAGGTGCTCCCGACGGGCGACAACTCGGAGATGTTGAGCGACATCTCATCCAGACTGAACTCGGGAGCGTTATCGTTGCTGTCCAGCACGTCCACCGCGACCTCGATGACCCGGAAGTACTCGGCCGGCCCGACGGCTATGTCCAATCTCAGCCGGCAGGTGTCGCTGAAGGCGCACATGTCGGCGCGGTCTCGGTCAATGACGTCACGGATGGAGAGCGTGCCGCGCACCTCGTCAATGGCGAAGTAGTCGCCGATCGCAGCGCCCCCCACGGCCGTCGGCGTCAGGATGCTGAACCTCAAAATATCCATCTGGTCCGGGGTGAAATCCTCCTTCAATCTGGCGTCGTCCTTGACATTGCCGATCTCGGTCCCTTCCGGCAGCTGCTCGGTGACGCTGTACAGGACTGAATCCAGAGATTGAGACCGCGCTGACGGCCCGATCGTCAGGAACACGACGGCAAGGACGGCCAACCACCGGCCGACCACGGACCCCGTTATCAACAGCGCCATCTTCCGGGAGAGTGTGACCGTATCGATACGACTAATAAGCCCTCAATACTGACAGGTCCTGCCGGAGACGAAGGTCCCTTCCGTGGACATTAAGTCTCTTATCGCATGTAATAGCCACAGACACCTGGGCTGAGCCGATGGATGCCTTAAGACACTGGGAACACGGCAAACTCACGGACCGGTTAATGTCACTTCGGGTAAATGTGTGATAAATATCGCTGCATGCGTCAATCTGCGTGAAGCGACTCCCGGGGTGAGATGGGGACACGTCAGGGTGAGAGGGGTGACCACTGATCAGGCAGGCTGGCAGCAGCGCAGACCCAGGTAGGCCAGGGGGCAATCCTCGCTTGATCTCTGGGCAAATGTTACCGCCACCACCACATCGCTCCCTTCACCGTAGAGAGACACGGACGGCCAGGCTCTTGATTTAAAACTTCGATATCAATCGCGAGACGAATCTCCGTCTTGCCGTGCCAACAGCGAGATGACGAGTCCTTGCTATGATAGATGTCTTCTGCCTGCCGTCGTTGATGCTGCTGCAATAACTGTTATCCTCCAAGCGCCGTCACATCATCTCAGTCCACGGCCCCGGGGGTGAGGGGTGAGGGGTGAGGGGTAAGGGGTGAGGGGGTGGGTGGATGGGCAGGGTCAGCACGGCACACTGGACAGCTACAGGTGGATAGGAGCGGACCGTAGCGGACCCACAAGTGCAGCCAGAAGACGGGGGCCACAAAAGCCAATTCACGGGGCGTGTCTCCGGGTCCTTTCACAGCCACTTCCGGTCTCTGTTCAATAACCTTCAGCTGTCCACAACGACTAGTTTCCTTGGCGTATCACCTTCCTCGGGTACTTGTAGCACCTGAAATGTTGACAAGAGAAAGTTTCATTATACACCGCACGGAAATCGTTCATATGAACTGGAGATGTATGTAAGATACTATGGTGATTGTCGTCAAGGTTTCCTGTCCTTTCGATGATTTCGCGTATTTATTTACAACACGTGGCACCAGGAGGCTGTGACGACTGCACCATGGACGCCCGGACTGGCGATACAGACAGAACTCTCACTGAGTCACACATTCAAACACCACACAGATTTCCACTCTGATATATGTATGTCTATATGTATACTTGTAACGTTAGCTTTTGTATTACCTTTACATAGGCCCCCAGCACCACACCCGTAGAAGTTTTCATTCATCAAATGCAGGGCGTTTGAAGGAGTAATATACCCAGGTTTCCTGTGTGGGAACGTTCGCTTTTTTACCCCTTATTATGTCTTTTGTGAGTGGGTTGGGCCAACATGAATGGCGGGACATGCTTTCTGCACCCTGACGCCACCACTACGGGGCCAGGATGCGTGATATATTCGATTTATCTCCCTCCGCCCAGGCTACCTGCGCATCCTTCACGGCATGCCACACGCTACGACGGAATGGCGATATTGTCGTAAAGGTGTGCTCAAGAAATGTCACGGCACACGGCGATAGTAATCGTTAGAACTTAGCGTGACTATTATAAAGTAAGGATTATATTAACTTTTAGTAACAGACAGCTCCACATGTCTGCCACCATGTTCGTTAAATGGTGAACACGACCGAACCTGACATCATCCGTGATGAGATACGTGCACGAGATTACACGACATCGACATCTGTCGCTCGGCAATGCGTCTTTCTCAGCGCAGCATCTGCTTCGCACCGGTTGCCACCACAATAAAACACAATATTTCACCTGCTAACTATCCCCCCTGCCTGATTTTTTCGTTGACCACAAAAGGTGAGGTTGTAAGGCAAGTGAAAGGGATGTCGGTTTTAAACACGCCGCGATGAACTTGATACCGCAAAGCGTTCCGTGGGCGATGCCCTGACGTCTTGGTGTGATACTTAGAGAATGGGAGGGAGAGGTTTTTATTAACTGCCAGCGACAGGAGAGTGGGGGGGGCGGGCGGGATGACTTTACGCCCTTGGGGTATACTTTTATATTAGGGGCGGTTACATAAATCAGGTCCAGATACCAGCAAACACGACTTCATCTTGAAGGCAACCACTTCACTTTTTTGTTTTCAAAAAAGGGTTTCCGCCCTTCTCTTGACGATAGTGGGGGGGGGGGGCAGGCCATTTTATTTTATCTATCGCACTTTATTTAAGGGATGCGCCCATCTACATGAAGAGGACAACAAACACATGAAATGTACCTATTTACTAGTGTAGCTACCATTAAGGACGGAATTGAAAGTCATTATTATCATGTTCAAAACATAGTATTGGGTCCAGCTGGGGTGATATTCTCACAATTATATCACTATATACTCAAAATTGGCCAACTTTAAAATTCATGGTGAATGGCAACTAAATATTACTGTATAAGGAATCGATTAGTAGCCTTTATATCTTAATCTGCCAGTCACAAAAATAGTTACATCACTTCATGGTGGTCCTTAATATAAAGGTTTAAAGTTTAGGGGGTCGACACCAAAAAATCATCTAAAAAACATACATCTGGCAAAATGTACATTTCAATCTCGGTGGGGGGGGGGGATACTAAGGAGACGCTTAGGGCGCCACCCAGTGTGAGATGCCATCACCAAGGAGACAGGCTCATCATCATCATGGCAGCATACCCTCCCTCCCTCCCTCGTGTCCAAACATCACAGGACGTGAGTAAAACCCACTGCTTTCAGAGTGACCGGTCCATGAAATTACGCCCATACCCCCGTGAGTAATGTCCGATGACCATCGCTGAAAGAAGGGTGAAGTCCCGGGGGGCAAATAGCCGGTGATCAAAGCGGTGGATCGCCAAACACTGCGCGAGACAGACAGAGAGAGAGCGGTGCGGGGTGAGCACTTTATCGCAAACGGTGGAAACCGACAACTGTCGTCGCTTTCCGTCAGACATTCAGCCCGCGTCTCGGGTCGGGGTAAGAACCCGGTGAGGGGGTGGACTTGGGGATAGGGGGGGGGGGTGGTGGACTAGAGTAGTGGTGAAATACACATCAACCGCAGGGGTCAGAGCGCCAAGTGTTCCTCTGGATGGTGACAAAAACTGGCAAGAAGATTGGAGAGAAGGGGTTGGGGATTGACCGTGAAAATTGTTTGTAAAATTCCACGCGTTCTAATATAGATTGATGAATCTGTTTCAGTCGGGGCTGCTATTGTTGGACCCTGGCTGTATCTGTGGTATGTGTACAGGTGAGTGTGACCCTGTCCAGGCAGTGATCACCAAGGAGGGGGGGGGGGTGGTAGTTGGGGGGGGGGGGGGCATTCCACCCACAATGCTCGGCCAGTGACACACGATACATCTCGGCCGATCCCTAAATCCCTGCGCCATCAACATGTGACACCAGCGCCACCACCAGTGCCACTAGCGCCACCAGCGCCACCAGCACGGCTATAATTCCTCCCTCAGCTTGGCAGATAGTTTCAAAAAGACTTCACGCTGGATGGTGGAAATGGAAAGTGGAAAAAAGACTTCTTGGTCGCCGAACCAATCTGAGCCTGTGTGTGTGTGTTGATCGACCGACCCCGGTGCTAAGTCTCGCTGTTTACCGCGGCCTCTTTACACCTCGGCCACGAGATCTCAGCCTCCCCGCTCCCACCGCCTCTCACCCTCCCACCGCCCTCCACCCCTCACCTGCGGAGGTAAACTTACCCCGATCTCGAAGTGCGTCGGTCAACTCACTCAGCGTTCTATGGCGATGTCAAATACTGAAGTAACAGAAGCGTTTCTATCCCCGGTTCAAATGTTGCGTTGGGCGGTTGGAAAACCAACGTTTGGGCTTAATCTAACAATGGTGATCCAGGCCATATAAGGGGAAAGTGTTTTCCGTGACACCATTTCAATGGCGGTTTCCCTTTTTTGTGGGTGTCAACGGACGAAATACGGCCCCTCGTTGAGCACCCAGAGAGCGGTTTTTGGCAGGACATTGCACTGTTACATGATGTTTACTCAGGCAAAATTGGCAAATTTGCACAAGCGGCTAAGCTGCTAAGTTCATAACGATAACAGCCTCGGGGGGTACCGCAAACCTTTAGACGGTCAGCCCTCCTAATGGGAGAAACCCCAACAATCCGAACG
This sequence comes from Arenicola marina, assembly GCA_964019135.1. NCBI lineage: Eukaryota > Metazoa > Annelida > Polychaeta > Arenicolidae > Arenicola > Arenicola marina. The sequence continues at coordinate 14,668 of CAXHSH010000887.1, forward strand.
GTTAGGTGTTAATGGTTCTGCTCAGGTTGCGATGAATTAGCACCAAGCAACCAGAGGTTCCCGCGCGATTCTCTATACTGTACGTTCAACACACAGTCAACATATCACCCCGCAGCTTGCCCGGAGGCATCGTTAAAAGGTAGCACACTTGAAGCATGCAGCTATAGACCAGATCCCGGCCATGAGGTGTGTGGTACCACATGGGATACAGGTACTTCCGACCTCTTGCAGGCTGAGATTCACTTTCTTCTACCCGCGTCAGTGAAGTTTAAGCTAACTTCACACAAAGCGTGCCCCATTATAGAGGGGAACAAAATAAACCCACCAAATATAAAAACGTTTTTTTTTAAATAAGGGGGAGTAAAAAATGACGAGTCGCACCGTATTTTTGGTGTTATACGACGAAATGTGTTCCTACTACCAGCTGCCTATAAGGCGTCAAAGACACACGACCCATCAACAGAGTCGTATCTCCACACAGACACGCGCCTTTCATGGCCATACAGCCATGGCGAGCCACTGACACAGACGGCCGGATATGGTACAATGTTCTTGCCAAGCCCGCTTCTATGGAAAGCAAATGAACAAAAAACACCATTCTCAAGGTGCCGGATGTAAGATTCAAATGATGAGTAGTGGAGAGTTTTAAAGTTTTAAACGCCATTTGGCGTGTAGTGAGGGTGTGGTACCACCAGGGGGAGCTGCGGCATGAATGCTACAAGACTGGTGACCGTAGACCAGGCCCCCTGGCGGAGACCAGCGGCACTAGCCTATCGATCGTGATATGGCTTGACGTGGAGCACGTGCTCCAACATGTTCTCCTCAATCAATGAAATATGCATTTAGGGAGGGTTATTGCACTCAAAAAACAACCCGTCCTGTGGATCTTCTTCTGAGGAAGACATTACGTTGTCAGCAAACCAGGAAACCCCAGCTGGTGCTTTGGTTGGTAACAGTAGGAGTCCAGGGAGAAATGAACGTGGTTCATTGTACCACAACCCAAATAAGGCATAACGTAAAAAGGATTTCATCATTATAAATATGGTGATAAAAATATCATAACTTGTAAATACATGTAATAACATTCATACCAATACTAGTCCTTATAAAGTTAATAATGACAATACGACACATTACATTAATCATAATATAATATTAATGAACTAGTGCAGCATATCTCAATTGTGATAAAAAAAATTAATAATAATAGACCGGTACCTCGCTTCGTTTTCATAATAATAGTTTCACGTTTTATGAATGATATCCACACACAGAGTAAACCAGTTGTTTTCGCTTTTCAGTTTTCCGATCACCAGGTTTTACAGGTCCAAACACTCGGGGCCGCAGCAGACGACATCTGCCAACGACTGCGGCGAAATGGCGGGAAATGTGCATCTTCCGATAACGCCACTTTCACCTGGCGGCGATTTCCCCCAGGGAAAACAGGGACACGTTCACTACCACGTCATATCCTTTATGTAGCACCCCACCAAGACTCGCTTTCTCCCCGATATCAAAGAGGCCACAGAAGCTGAACAAATAAGAGGAAATACTTCTTTTTTATTAAGTGGGCGTCATGCGGGGCAAGCTAAGCCCTCAAATCCCAGCCTACCACCCCCCTCCCCGAGCTCACACCCCTCACCCCTCAGCCCCGCCCTCTATGCCATCACTCCCCCCCCCCCACCTCCCCCCCACCACAACCCTTATCCGGTTGGCTGCTTACATATAGTAAAACGTAGCGTTCCGTATTGACCTTGCGCGTGTCAATGATTTTGACGGCGTCTCGGCAGCTTCCTCCCCAACGACAGGTGCCGTTTGGTGAGGTTGCGGGGGGGGGGGGGGGGTGGAGCAGGGTCCGACGTCTGTAACTACTGTCTTCCCCGACGGTATACTTCTATATGCCCCCCTTTCTTCCCCTTCCACCAACCCGCCTCCCCCATTCCCAACGTCCTCAGCCCACCCACCCCACCCCCTCTCACTCTCGCACGCATCACCCACCTGGTAATCGGGGTGACAGAGAGCCTGCCCAGCTAGGGTCACACTCCAGTGTAATGACATGACACATAGTTCAGGGGGTGACCACTGCCTCGGCCCATGTCTGTGTGGAGAGAGGGGGTGTGTAGAGGAGGGGGGGGGGGTGGTATGCATGGGGTGTCTTCGTTTAATATGTGCGGGATTTTAAAACCACCGCTGCATAGATTTGAGTGCAGCTGGTTGGTGGGAAGACAGGAGGGTGGACAGAGAGGGGGGGGGGGGGTATGGGCGTCTCAAGAGCCCCATGTGAGAAAAAACACTTTCCGCACTGCTGTCCGCGTCCCTCTCAAATCGAATCACCCGAGAAACAGGAACCAATAAATGCTGCATTGCCGTTTAAAACTGGTCGCATTGTCATTCTAATAGAAGGGTGCCACTCAGTGAAACCACTTGGGCAGGGCTGAAAAGAAACCGCGGAGATTTTGACAGCTACAATCCCATGACGCGGATATTACCATGGCGTGCTTCCACCTACTACCCCCCCCCCCCCCTCCTCCCCCACCCCCTCTCTCTCTCCCCACACACATCCCTTCCCACCTCCCCCCACCCTCTCCATCTCCTCACACACACCCCCCTCACCCCCACCCTCACTCTCTCTCTCTCACCACACACACACACCCCTCAACCCCATCCTCACCCTCCCGCCCTCTCCCCACACACACCCACCCTCACCTGCAACCTCATTAGGAATCAGTGAGGTGCCTCGCGCTTCTGGGATGTCAATATTCCATATGACACTAAAAGTAGTTCCCCATAAATGCTGCAACCCCCCCCCCCATTCCCACCCTGGCTTCAAGCGTCACTTCCCCCCTCACCGCCCAGCATCCCCCCCCCCCCTTCCCACCCCCTCGAACAGCACACCCCTCATCCCGCACCCCCGTTTCTGTCGCCTCTTCCATAATGGCCACATCGCACTCATGATCATAGATCCCACACCATTCATTCGCCATTCCTTTGTCAGCAGATTCTCTCCTGGGGGTGCTTGAAGTCGATTGTCAGTGGTCGCTGGACTGTGACAGGGGAGTGAATCGGGTAGCGGGCGGGGGGTGGGAGGGGTGGAGGTAGCGCGGGGAAGATGTGTGGTGGACTTGGGAAGGGGATTAAGGGGACGGAGAGCAGGGGAAGACGTGAAGGGGTGGGATGGCTGGGGGGGGGGGGGGGGTAGTGGCATGGAGATGGGAGCGGGAGAAGCATGGCTGGAGGGAGAATATAACTCCCGAGGCCGAGACGAACAAGAAAACTGCCAGAAGACGAAATCGACCATCGTCGGCGCGGATCGTCGCGGTCTACTTCATTAATGATGAAACAGACACGGTCCACCCGCCTCGGGTTTGATTGATACCAGGACAGGTGAGCGGACAGTACGCATCGCATTCTCCTCCACCCCCTCCCCCCTCCCCCCTTCCCGCTCTCCTCCCCCCCCCCGCCCCCTGTACATTTATTATTCGTATACATCCATGTCATACTGATGTTGTATCCAGATTGTGCTTACCCCACGCCGGTGACGTGCAGGTACCCCGACTCCGACCCGCCCCTCCCCCCCTGCCCACCCCCCAACCAGCCAGCTTCCCACTCTCACAATCGCATTACACTCCGCCCCAGTCCCCAGCCTTCCCATGCAATAAACGGTTATGATGGACCCTCACAAAGCTGACCTGGGACATTGCATAATTCATCATTGCACGCGACCATGGGGTGTGGGGTGTGGGGTGTGGGGTGTGGTTAGCCTATGCTCGTTGACATGCTCGTCGCTGGGGTAAACAAAGTGTAAGGGGTGGTGGAGCTGGAAAACTGAAGGTAGTGGGGGAGGAAGGGGCGTGGGGCTGGGACGTAGAGGTATGGAGGGAGGGAGGGTGGGGGGGAGATGTCGCAGTGGGCACAACATAGCCTTTGCCTTTCTGACTGTTCTCATTTATAATTCATTAAGTACCCAATAGGTTATTGGCCAACAGTCAATCACTGGCGCAACAATTGTTACCACAGACCACACATTGCAACGGAGGATCTCGCTGTGACCTCTAAGCGGTGGTTCGTGACTCATATAACAGTTAACTGGATGAAGAAGAAAACTGGACAAACGGACGGATATATTGCGTTAATTAATAATAATTGTACATTATTAAATTATACCTCGCACCCCTTTATTTTGAGCCTTAGTTGTAACATTTAGCATGTCCGTGTGTACCGTTTAAGAAAATGAAAGTAATAAATATATAAATAATCTAGTACAGAGATCAATGATTGGCTGCTGATAAAATCAATTATTGTCTATGCTTTGTCTGGATGTTGTGAAGGTATCAGGGCTGACCCGGGCCAAGGAACCGGCGGAGAGGATGAGGTGCCAGATACGTAAAGCCATCCTCCCTCACATCACCAAGTCACGTGCCAAGCCCGGGAAGCGAACCCAGTTCTGCACTAACCTAATGTCAACTAAAGTAGGGATTGGGTATCGTGCGCCGTGCCGCGGTCAGCTACACACTGTATCATGGGAGGCTCCGTAGCCCAGCAGGTGCCATGCCTGGTTCAGACCATGTGGGCATAAAGCTGGCCTAAAACTAGCCAGCGCATCCACAGGAGCCGGTGGACCACGTAGTTAGCCCTCCTGGTCGCGGGGTCAGGGATGGTTATATCATACGCTATCCTTGGTGGGGTTACCGTTTTAACGGCAGAGCCGGTGGACCATGTATTAACGCTCCTGGTACCGGGTAAGATAAGGTAAGGTAAAGGTAAAGGTACCAGGAATAAACCTGGTGGTGGGGTTACCGTTAACGGCAGAGCTGCTTCCTGATCGCCAAGTGATCGGCCCCCATGTAGAGAGAGACCTAAAGTTTTACTATTATATGGCATTCCGTTCCATGCCTTTTTAGGCCGTGAACAAGAGCGGCGACAGCGGTTAATAGTTTGGTTCTCTGCGGGGGGTCCAGCAGGCGAACCCTGGAAGCCAGAAAGTCCCCGTTGTCCAATAGGTAATCCAACGTGAATGTCACTGCGAGCGGTAGTCAGATCTGAACGGTGCGGCGTCGCTTGTAAGCCATAATATTCTAATTGTAACCCGAGTTTGAACCTGCGTATGTCTTACTGACGGTGACTGCTTTCTTTGTGCTCAGTGACGGCTATCGATTCGATGGGTTTATGAAGAGTTTTATCGATCAAGGTGAGAGATTTCCAACCCATCAAGCGACATGTTTTAACCATCTGTACCCCCACCCCCCTCCCGTCCTTCCACCAACTACCCCCCCCCCCCCTACCTTTCCGCGCAGAGATTAATGTCTCTTTATTACACATTGGATTGGTGTAAACCACTTCTTTAGTTTACGGCTAGTGAAATTGACACAAGGTTGGTTTGTACGGGTCGTGGGGGTGGTGGTGGGGATGGAATGGTTAATATATCTTGGGAGGTGGCTGGGGGCGAACATTGGGGGCGAGCTAAACGACTGCACTCGGTACACCGCTGGGGGTCAAAGGGGTGTGGTCTGGCAAGGTCACAACGTCCCTAAACCACGCCCCCTCGTCCCTCGCGCGTCAGAGTAGATCATAAAACAAAATATAATTACCATACTTCATAGCATGATGGCACATTACCCCCCGCTCCCCCTCCTACCCCCTGACAGCCACCCCTCTCCTTCGGGCTGGTCTTCCCGCCTTTCCTCCCCATCATGTACCTCACTGACCAATCTGGGGCAAGCATTATCCACAGTGGCGTCATTCTGTCGCCCACAGTAGCGTCATTCTCTCGCCCACAGTGGCGTCGTTTTGTCACCCACAGGAGCGTCATTCTGTCGCCCACAGTAGCGTCATTCTCTCGCCCACAGTGGCGTCATTCTGTCGCCCACAGTGGCGTCATTCTGTCGTCCACAGTGGAGTCATTCTGTCGCCCACATTGGTATACAGTGGTGTCACTCTGTCGCTTATAATCGTACACAGTGGCGTCACGCCGTCGCCCACAGTGACGTCAGTCTGTCGCCCACTGTGGCGCCAATATCTCGCCACCGGTGGCGTCATTGTGTCGCGTCGCGCTATCGCGTGCCACAAGAAGCTCCCAAGAAATTCACCTGTCTGAGGCCATCTCTCGGAGTAACGAGCAGTCATTTAGATAAGGCATCTGAAACAGTTGTCTAGCAGCTGACAGGGAATGCGCCTGTGCGCATGGAACATAAATACACCCCACCCCCCCGTCCCATCTCCACCCCCACCCCCCGCACTCACACCCACCCCACACACCTCCACCCACACACGCCTCCACCCTCCTACCATCTCATCCAAGCTCTCCTGCTCGAAAAAAACAGCATGATACCAAAATATGTCAGGCCTCAGAGGCCTTTTTAAGCGGCAGATTCCATAACGCTGATAGGCAATGATAAAAAGCTATACTTTGTGGCTGTAGCGGTTATTACTATCTGGGCAGGTCAATAGATTCAAGCTGTGCTACAGATTGGTGGAAGGGTGCCAAGTTCTCACGCTATGTGGCCGCCATAAAGCAGAGAGAGAGAGAGAGAGAGAGCGGGGGGGGGTATAAAGAACGCTCACCTGTCAAGTGACAAAGCGACAGCCATGTTACGCCAGTCACCACACACTGTGACGTAACCTGCGCGCCCTCCGTACAACACACCTCCCGTTACCATACATACCGTACTGTTATAAATTTAAGCCCGCGGTGCCCCCCTCTTTTTGTGCGCGCTCTCGCAACGCATTTTGATTTCTTCTGTCCCCGGAATTTGCTAGACCAGGATATATAACCCATAAGTATTCACGTTATTACTTATTACCTAACCTTTGGATCGTCTACCCCCACCTCTACCCCCCCCCCCCCGCCACCCATGTATAGCCGAATGTTCTCGTCGCGCATGCGCACTCTGCTTGCCTCCTAGTCACGCGTGAGGGAGAATGGCATCTCGCGCATCCCAGGCGGCAACGAGAAGCCTAAAACTCACGGGGAAAGACCATCGCCTCTTGTAAGTTTCCCTTTGATGTCTAATGAAATGTACATGCCACGGAATTGACAGCATAGAACGATTCGTTGACGAGTGCCCTCTACCACACTCCGACGCAATATCTACTCCTCTGCCAAGCACCGTTCCCATCCACCATGGACTAGCATCCCCCCCCTCCCCCCCCCCACCTCTGGCTAGCACTCTCCACCACTTCCCAACAACCCCTCTCATCTAGCACCATCCCTTCTGTGCACCCCCCTCCCCCACTCCTTCCCTACATACAGTATCACCACGGTTTATCCTCAGCCCCCAATACCCCATCACCACCCTGGGTTACATCGCCACCGATCGCCCTGTTCCCCTGGGAGTTTGATGTATAGTAACTGCGAGTTTTATTGGCTCCCAGGGGGGTCCCAGACTGATATTTTTTTCGGGTATGGCAGATGCTCTTTCGCCGCAAACCCCCTTTGGAACACCACGATGAACAGGTAATCATAGGTTCTGGCGGATGAGTATCATGATTGATTGCATAGTTTTTCTCGTCTCCCGCTATCCGCTGTTCGCAGCGTCTGGCAGCGAGAGGCGGGAACAGGCGAAACATCATTTTTGCCCGATGGACCATTGCATAATAGGACCGATATCTCAAACTGTGGGTGGCAAAAAAAGCTATATATACCACCAGGAGTGATTGGACAGCGACAGATGACGACCCAATGCCTTGGGGTGTCGGTGCCATGGTATATAACAGGTAATGAGGGGAGACGGTGCACGATATGCCATTAATATACAGAGCGGGACCCCGTACTTCCCTCTATGGCATCACTATCCGCGACTTCTCAACATTTGCATGCATGAACTATATCTTGAGGAACGTAATTATCAATTAAGAGAAGGTACGTTTTTAACAGCTGCTGAGTACGGATGCAAAGGGCAGAAGTTGCTATGTGAAATATGTAAATTGATTGTTTATTGCCGCTGTTTGATTTTCGGTGTGTGTCCTTTTTAGAGCCGTGAGCTTAGAAGCCATCATGTTGGTTCTGCCTCCCCCCCCCCTCCCCCCCACTCCCCCTCCCCTCCCCCCAAGATACACACCTTCTTCCTATGCATTTCGGATGGATTATGTTATATTAAAGGACTGTCCTGGGGATTCGATTAAACCCCGTTACAGTGCGCAAGAAACGCAAAAACTCTCAAATATTTAAATGAGAGTTTTGATCCGACTTTGACATCAGCATGGAAATCCAGTCCTCATTTGCCAGGCGGACAAGATAAGAAGCTTATGTAAGAAGTGAAACAAATGTTGGGGCCCCTCTGTCTTAAGTTACTGACAGCCTTAAGGGGCTTTTGGTGTAGCCCGGGGATAGTCAGGACATCTGGTGCCCATGTTCACGGCTTTAGTATCGTGTTTATTTCGGAGGGACTTGGCGATAGAAACGCCCCTTCCAGATGCTTACATTACAAACAAACCCGTGAGGCTTGTAAAATTCTCTGGAAAATTTACAGATGACGAAAACACATTGGGCCAGAAAAAGTAACAAATACGTCATCAGTTATGTTTCGCTGTACTGTTTTGCATGACGAGGTGTTTTTGGTAAAACTTGGCTGAAATGCTGGTAATGTACACACATATCTATGAATGCGTTGCCTGTCAGTGTTGGAAAAGAATATTGGTGTTTTAGGCCGCTTTTGCGCAGATGAAGACTAAATTGAGCCACGAAATATCCAGGTATAATGGAAGGGGCTTGGATGAGAGTTGTCCCAGATGCATATATCAGGGTTCGATCCCACAACCTGCTTACCAACTGCGCTAGGGAGACCTCGGGTCCTGGTTCTTAACATGATCCGACAACGATCATTGGTCATTCAGAGTCACATGAACTATAAAGATTTAATGGGATTTTTCATTGACATTGCCCACAAAACCAATGGTTAGTGGAGACACATGACTCACGCTGATGCCCTATGTATGAGACATGGCGTTATCACTGATATACATGTGAATCACCGTCCCCCTGTCTGGTGGAGGGAGTCGGACCCCCGTGAGGGGGGGGGGGGGTTGAGCGTCTCAATCCATTATAAAGACAGAGATCACTTGGTGCCAGTTCGCGGCTTGTTGCCATGGTAATTATCGCCTCCCCCCTGGACGCTACCGGTCAGGGGCTGTGCCAGGTGAGGGTGGGGGGTTATCGGGGGGAACTACTCCGAAAGCCACGCTTACAGATAAATATACTATTTTGATTGGTACCTGGAGATAATACAGCCTATCTGTCATCGTGCGTCATCGAGAAAAAGTCATTTGAGGAAGAGACTCACCCATTTCGATGGCCCCCACAGGCTGTGTGATAATGTGGTTGTGGCTTACCGTGACGTCACACGATAAGTGTAGGATAACCAACTGTTAGGAAACCGGCAACAGAGCCGATTTGGGTATATTGGTTGGGGCGGGGTAGGGTGGCTTGTTCAATTAGACACTCACGCCCGGAAACAAACAGATTATCAACATAACACTGATAACATACATCAAGTATAGTCAATTGCAGCTTGTGTGGGGATGACATTAGGCTGTTACGTAACCATCAAAGTTAGCAGTGACGTGAGATGGTAATCTCCTCACAGTTATTCCCTAACTGTCAAACATAACAGTCGAGTTCATGATGGCTTGACATAACATTCAGCTTCAATCTCAACAGGTTTCATGGTCCGTTTTGTTGGTACCGTTAGACTCCAATACATCCATCACCACCAATAACACACACATACATCATTGAGCATACCGCTCCCAGCCCAGTGATGGACAGAGGTGTGAAATAAATACCTGATACGAGCAATCCAAATCACTTCAATTCCTTTCATTTAACAGCCTCTCGTGAAGCGCTGGATAATCTATAGACCAACAGGTGGAACCAGTCAAATCAACAACCCATCACCATGACGATGAGCAGTGAAATGAGCAACACCTCTCCAACTGTCGCTCAATATACACCGATATAGACATACGTGTAGACAACCCTCGGCAGCAGCAGCCGCTGTCATGTCAATTGCCCCCGGGTGTGAAATGTACATGAAAACAGCGCCCGGCGAATTGATCGTTCTTACCTTGGCCGCCAGTCACGGCCGCTGGCCCGAGCGTCTCTGTCCCTCTCTCTATCCCTTTCTCTCCTCTAATGAAAACGCGACTCCGCGAAGGAAAGTTGTGACTTTTCTTTCTCTGTCTATTTCCCTGGTCCAATTGGTGGTCAGTGGAGTTTCTTTTGACGGTCGCCGAGGTTTGTTTACACGCCTGAGACCCGCTGTCCGGTGGAAGTCAACAAGCCAGTGTGTGTGCGTGTTGGGGTGGTGTGTGGACCACCTCAAGGCTCTCTCGCTGGCTGGGGCCCAGTGCTGCTTGCTACCGGCGGGAGCAACTGACTGGCTGGCTGGCTGGCGGGCTGGCGGGGCGGGCGGCGCGAGGGTCTGTGGTCTGCCCGCCTCTTGCTGCCTCAGTCACTCCCACGGCGCGAGCGGCGCGGAGGCCACCACCCCCCCTCGTTCCTCCCCCCACCCCCCACCCCCTCTACCCCCTCCCTCCCTCTCTCCCAGAGCACACCTCTGGCACCCCGGGGCACGTGGGGCGGTGGGCTGTGGGCTGTGGCGGGGCCAGCGGGGCCGCGGTGCCCTCCGCCCCCCCCCCCTCTCCGTGTCCGGCGGAGAGAGGTCGACCCCCGACCGACACCACCAAGAGCCCCCCGAGTCAGTCAGCCGTGAAAAGGGTTTGCCCCGACGAGTGCGTGAGGAGAGGGTATGAGAGGATGGGAGTAGGGGATGGGGGTGGGAGACGCGAGGGGGAGGGGGTGCGGAGGTTGGGGTGAGACGGTATCAGAGAGGGTGGGGGTAAGGGGGGTTCCAAGGTTGGCACAGGAGGTTAGGTCGGAGATCGAAGAATGGAGGCCGGATCGGACCTGGATGGGGGTTGGGGCGCGGGGGAGGAGGCGTTCGTTGTGGAGTGCATCAGAGCTCTTCCATTTACAGACAGGTAGGGAGGAGGGGAGGGGGTCCGGAACAGAAAACAGGGTGTAGCAATAAAAAGGTTTCTTCCTCATCGCCGCAAAAAAACAACCGAACACTGAAAGGGCAAGTTGGATGTCGAGGAGACAAGAGGATAATACTGTCAAGCGGGAGTGGGTGTATGGCGGGGGGGTGGGGGGTGCATAGAGCCAGGGACTGTATTAAAAGCACAATATGGCAATTAATGACAAGTTACCCAGTCGTAACGTCTTATGCATGCGTTTGTTGCATGCGAAGAAGGAACCGAGACAATGCTGAGTAGGACCAGGTTGCATTGCTAATCCCACAGGGTGCCTGGGGTATAGTCACGCTTGTCTTGTAGTCGGGGTCGGGGGGGGGGGGGTCGCAGATTTGGGGTCGTGTGGGTTTGAGGTGGGGTTGAGGGGGGGGGGGGGTTACATGGCAGGTGGGTGCTGACGGGATTACTGAAGGGGAATAAATCAGGAATGTGGCATCTACCGTAAGTTCGGCGCAAGGTCGCCACCGACAAAGACCCCCCTCGCCACTCAGCCCCACACCACCCACACCCCCTCACCACCTTCTACTCCGGTTGACATACCGACACGCACCCTATCCGCTGGTGCTGGTGGTGGTGGGGGGGGGGGGGGGGGTGTCAGGGGAGGTAAAATAAGGGGAAACCCTGGGTAGAAACCATCCCCATAATTGCCGCTAAAGGCTGAGAAGAATTCGGGCAAGAGACAAAAGGTGACGAGACAAGACTAATATACATCTCACATCTCACTAGTCTAGACCCCAGCCTGATAGATAATGATATGTAGACATGTCTCACTAGTCTAGACCCCAGCCTGATAGATAATGATGTGTAGACATGTCTCACTAGTCTAGACCCCAACCTGATAGATAATGATGTGTAGACATGTCTCACTAGTCTAGACCCCAGCCTGATAGATAATGATGTGTAGACATGTCTCACTAGTCCAGACCCCAGCCTGATAGATAATGATGTGTAGACATGTCTCACTAGTCTAGACCCCAACCTGATAGATAATGATGTGTAGACATGTCTCACTAGTCCAGACCCCAGCCTGATAGATAATGATGTGTAGACATGTCTCACTAGTCTAGACCCCAACCTGGTAGATAATGATGTGTAGACATGTCTCACTAGTCTAGACCCCAACCTGGTAGATAATGATGTGTAGACATGTCTCACTAGTCTAGAGCCCAGCCTGATAGATAATGTGTAGACATGTTAGCTTGGACGCCAGCATCAACCCACCACTGCGAGGTCATAGCGCATGACGGGCAACGAAGGACCAGGGTAGTGAGGAGCCACGTCCAGGGGGTAAGCCCCTACGTGTAGGAAAAGGGGTGGCGTTAGAAGAGTAGAGTGGGGTGTAGAACAGTGGAGGGTATGGGGTGGGGTGTTGCCAGGAGAGTGGCGCGTGCCTCCTTTAATGAAGAAGAACGCATCTTGGACCGATGTACAGTTGAGCCAGCAAGGTGGGGGGTGGGGTGGTATGGGGAAGGGGTGAGGGGGGGGGGACTATATCTACCTGTGGGGGAATTGCCCTGGGGCTGAACGAGCTGCTAATTTGTCTCGCTAGATGACCCCTTCACCCCCCACCGGTGTTTGCACCGACCCGTCAGATGTGAGTTTCCTTCCCCCCGGGGCAATCCCACCCCACCCCTCCTCCCCCCAGTGGAGGACAGGAAGGCGTGGAACGGGGAGGGGAGGGGGGAAGAGAGGGAGGGGGAAGCCTACCCACGCCACATGCTCTGGCGCTTTGCAGGTTTCTAGGAGCGATTTATCGGCGGATTATAAAAAGCCTTGGGCTATAAACTAAAAAGTAGGGAGTTCAAAGGGAAGTTCGGGAACCTGTTCAAATAGGTAAAACTCCTGCGTAGGGCTTCCCCCCACCCCTCCCCTCCCGCCTATAACACCCCAAGCCCACAACCACAACTGGAAAAATAAAGTATAGCGTATGGAGCTCTAAACCAAAGCGAAACTTGTAGGTGGTTTCTGTTGGAGTCTGGAGCCGTGGGGGAGGAGCAGAGGGATAGGGGGGGGAGGGGGTAAAGTTAGCGCCACCTGGTGGCGGCGGGGGGGCAATACGATCCGGGGGCGGAAGTCGGACATGTTGCTGCCAGTCACGGATGGGGGCCGAGAAGGCAAGAGGGCGGATCAGTGGCCCGTACAGCGGGGGCGACATGGTGCCTGGGGCGATACCCCACCTGTCAGTGGACCAATCGTCTTGAAACGCCCTCGACAACCATGGACACCTCCCATGCCAATATTGTACCTCCCCACCCCTCTCAACCCACGCCGCCGTCATGCACCTACACCTTCCCCCCGCCCCCGCCCCCCTCCCGCCCCAACCCTCCCCCCGTGGTACATGTATCTACACCCCCCCCCCACACTCAAACCTTCTGCCAGAAGTATGAATATACGATACGTCTTATTGCTAACACCCCCCCCCCCTCTTCCTACACTGCCACTACACCCCCCTCTCCCTACCACGTATGAAGGTTGGCTGTAGACACAGGCCAGACGTAGTGTCCCGTTTCGCTGTACATTTCTCTCCTGATCTGTTATATCGATTTCCTTCCGGATCGTTGCTCTCCGGTCGCTGACGGATGTCACTCACCCTACATCTATTGACCTGTGTCTGGGCCTTACTTACAATACCAGTCAACGACGGCACACCGGGCAGGATTAATGCAGGACCCTCCCACCCCCATTCAATATCCCTTCCCCCACACTACCATGGCACTCACCACCTTTACCATATCCCCCCAACTTCCTCAATCAGAGTGACAAGCAATAAAGCAAGTTCGCCCCGCCTTCTAGGAAGCAATCACCTGCGCGGCTACACTGACACGGATCCGCCCCTCTGTCGTCGCCCCCCCCCCCCCACCCGGCCCACCCGGCCCTCCACCACTGCATCCACCTGGTACGGATGCACCTCTCTGCCCCCCCCCCTCCCTTCCTCACCCCCGACCCTCTGCTCCTAATCTCCTGACTTGAGGAAAGTTTTATCGACGCCTTCGACGACTTTTCGCTCGGTCACTCATGCCTTCAGTTGTGATGGACAGGGACAGGGCGCGAAGGAGGGGAGGGGAAAGAAGGGAGGGGAGGGGAGGGGAGGGGAAGGAAAGGAGGGGAAGTGAGGGGAGGCGAGGGGAGGGGAAAGACTGGTAAGGGGATAGTGTGGAGTGGAGTGAGGATGGAGTGGGGTGGGGGTGGTGTTGGGGATGATGGTGGCTGGGACGAGTTGCAATGGAGTGATGGTTGCCAGGGGGAGTGGGGCGATGGTGATGCTGGGGTTAGGGGTAGCTGGGGGACGGGGGGGGGGGCGCTTGCCCCACCTGCCGCAGTGTTAATCTAGGCCCTCATTAGCCTGAAGGATACCGTTACAGTCGCCGACTCTGGAGCTGCCTGCCCAGCAAATTGAAAGCAGCGCTACATCAAGGGATGGCCACCCAAGCTATCTCTGCCTCGTATCAACTGTCACGTCTGAAGGAATCACTATGAAAACTGAGGTTGTGTTTTCTCCACTAACAAGCATTTGTAGGCTTGGAGCATGACGTGGAGGAGGAGGGGGAGGATGAGGAGGTGGAGGGAGATGAGCAGGGGGGAGGAGGAGGGGGGAGCTGGGTAAGGAGAAGGGGGATGAGGGGAGGGGGAGGAGGATGAGGAGGGGAGGATGCTCGAAAATATTACAGAGAAAAAAATAGACATTGCCAAACGGGTAAAAAGTTACATGGCATGTGAGACCTTTGCAGACGGATCAGTCTTCCACCAACGATGTTTTCCCGCCAATGATACACGTGCCACGGGAACCCAGACGACATTTGTCATCAAACGACATCTGAAAGTTGTCTCAGGGCCTTTTGCTTATTTTTCAAACCTTGTCGACAATATTCGTAATTGAAAATGTAAAAGAAACCTTGAGCACAAAAAGCGTCAATCTGTAGCTCTGTCGCTAGGGGGATGAAAGTACTCCATGGGACAGCTATATGTCTCCAACTCCTTGTCAAATTGTTGGAGGCCCTAAAACATTACCCATTACCCATCCTATCCCCACGCCCCCCTCCTCCCCCCCCCCCCCTCAATTCATTTGCTTCATATGATGTTTATCCACAACATGTAACAGATTGGGCAATAATTTCATCTTTGGTGCTGGATCTCTGCAATAAATGTTACGTGAGTTTATGTGAGTTTAATTGCAAATGGATGTTATGCATATCTTGATGTTTGCAATGATTGAGCCCAATGTTGTTGCGCTCGAAGCACAGAAGGAAACATACTGACATAACACCAGCAAAACAGCGTAAATCTGCAGCCACCACTTTTAGTTGTCAACATCTCCATTATAACCAGGCTAACACTGCTCTGTTTAATTGTCTCACTGAGAAAGAAATCTCAACGGCCAGACGCACAAAAACTAAAGATATCTTCCACAGGGCACATCTATCATAGTACAGGCATCATTTGTGTTCCCTAACAATATCAGACATCTCGAAGATTACAGGGTGTAGTGTTCAACTTTCCGCAATTCGTCGTCACATGTTTTTCCCCTGATATCTCCTGTATGAAGCCCCCAGCGTCTGTTTCCCTGCCCCGGGCCAGTCACTCTAGATTGGTGTTATGGATGTCTTGTCTCGAAGTATTGTTTATGCGCCGTAACAACCAAAGGGGGCTGTCACCTTTGTGATAAAAAGGGACCAACGCTTAGTCACACCCAGCTAGGAATGACAAAGATACAGACGTCTATGGAATGAAATAGTACGTGGAAAGGCTATTTTGTCTAACGCGGTCAAATTGTGTGCTGCATACATGGATGGAAAACCGTTTGTTTGGGCGCCGTTATGGCTGATTTCAAATGCTACAAAGGAACCCGCAAACAGCCCTGTTGAGGCTGGGTAATGTCCCGGGGATGTCGGTTTCCAAAGGTCCCTGGCATCTCACTTTCTCTCTCTCCCTCACTTGTTCATTTCACACCTGGATTCGACCGCCACCATGGGCGGCCACAACGCAGTCGTCAGTCACTCGATACGGAACCGCCTCCAATGTTTGTCCCTCCTGACCCGTGGTGGCCTTAGAGGGCCAGCGGTCAGATCACGTGTCCCCTATGGGTGGTGTCCCTCCCCTCCCACCCTCCCCCTTTGGTCAGGAGGTCGATTGCACCCCCATGGCCCACTAACCACTGCTTGATGACTTCCGGGATTAACGCAGCACCCGACCAGGGAATCGATTTATGGATGCGATCGGCAAACATACAGGAACGCAATGTGATGCAATGTTAAGACCCATACCCCCACTTCGTTCGTGCCATTAGGAACTCGGTGCTCTTCAGTTAAACATAATTATAACCTGTCAAATACAACCGACCATGTGCAATTGAACAGAACCGATTGACCTCCAGCCTAGATAGGTCATCATTTTGGAGTTGTCAATTTCCCGGCACGCGCCACGTGGAAGTTGAGACAATAGATCTCCCGCTAGGTGACGCGGTCTGCTCGGCACTAGGGTGGTCCAGTTTATAGGTCATTGTCTCGTTGTGAATAAAGGCTATAAGAGAGTGGGCGTGTCGATGGGGATTGGGGGGCGGGGAGGAGGGGGGGGGGGTCTTAGTATAGATACACAATGGGGAAACAACCCTTTCAAATTTATGAATGTCAAAAACGGAAGTTCAGTTACAAATGTGTGACTTGGAGGTGGACGTCTACAGAAATTATGACCGAAAAAAGTAGGTAAAATATGGCTCAATGCAGGAAGTAGGCCTACTATTATAGAATATACATAGAACAACTTTTGACGCAGTTTGCAAGCATCATGTCTCAAAATGTAATAACAAATTTGCATCATTTCCTTTGCATCCGTCTTGCAGTTCACATTGTATAAGGGTCTCTATGAAAACGGTCATTGTAGTACATGTTAGTCGTGAGTAATATGTGAGCTATGTTGAAAAGCATCAAAGCACGATCGTATCTGGGGCGTTTGGGGACGTGATTTAAACCCGTCAGGTATTACATATTAGATCAAGGCAAATCCTGACAAAAATCGAAGCATCCTTGTGCTGGATTGACAACCTGTTCTGACAATTGACTCCTGGGGTGAAAATACCCAGACACAAACTCATCAAAGAATGACGGGGCATGTAGATCTAAGGACGACAAAGGTTATCAAACGTGTTCCCCAGAAAGCTTGTCGATTTCATCAAAATGCCACTGATCACTGTTCAAAGCTCACCCCAACACCTACCTCCCCCCCCTCCCTCGCCGTTCCCACCCCCCTGCTCTCGCCCCTGTCGCCCTATCACGAAGTGGCGGCGCCTCACAATAGCCTCCCTCTGCTTTATTTAACTCCAGCCCTCACCCCCCCCCCCATTCCCACCATCCTCCTCTCAACCATCAAGTGCGAAACTCATCAGACGTCGATTTCAACCTGAATGGACCTCGCTCCACCCCTCCCCCCCTCCCTCCCCCGCCTCCTCTTAACCCAGCCGATGCATGCCGAGTCGTCAACGGGTGGGACGGGACGGGAGGGGAATGGGGCGCAGGGTGTGTGTGGTGGGGGGGGGGGGGGGAGGGGGAGATGGCGAAACCGCAGCACAACAACAGTCAGCGGTTCATTTTAAAGGTAATAAACACTACGCCACAAGTGTAGTCCCTTACGAAAATAAACGGCATCTCAAGCTTCCAGTCGGGAAATGAGAAGTGAAGTTTGTTCTGTCACCGGGCTGCGGGGTCCGAAGTAAAAACACTATTATGACTTGAATAGACACCTGGGCGAATCCACCTTGGCTCCGTGGAATTAAAAGACAACAGGCTGCAGAACCTTTCAGGGTGAAGATCAATATTGAAGCTTACATATATAAGAGACGAGGTCAGCAAACTTTGGTCTGGGTCGGACTGTAATAGACTGTATTAGGCCCACAGTCTATTACTCCCTATAGCATTTGTCTCGACGGTAGACAAAGACACAATATGCGTTCTTCAGATATTGCTACGTTGGATAGACCCGGCTTTTTTTGTTTAAGACTATTGTGTACTTTAATTGACCCATTGCTGTGGGAAAATGTAAGTTTCGGCGACTCGTTAAGCCTGTGTATATACCAGTCAATATGAACCAATCAATACCAAACGAAAACTGGTTGAATAGTATTAAAAACAACATTATAGGCACTGGTAAAAAGTCTCGCATTAAATAGCCAGGTTCCATCTGCTGGCCTCAATCCATTGTACAACTATAGTTCAATGAGACAAAGACCATGATGGTTGGAATAACGTTAGAAATAACTAACCTTCTACATTCAATGTAAGCTGTACCGGTACGTCTGAGACACACCCGTCCCTATAGCCTGCTACACTGAACGGGGTAAAGGTGGTATACGATGATTTATCTCCAGACGGGAAGGGAATTAAGCACAGGTTCGACCGGTCGAGGTGGTTGCCGATGACACAATACTTTCCGAAATGTCGAACAGCGTATTATATATAGATAGGCGAGGTTTGGTATATGAGGAGTTGGTGTTTGCTGAGCGACCTGACAGCAACCCAGGCAGACCGCTCGCCAAGACAGACCGCTAGCCAAGCGGATCAAAGTGATGACACTGAAGTTTACTGTAGGTTTGCGTGTCATCATATAGATATGTATACTTTCGTGTGACAGCGGTGAAGGGTGGAAGGTTCGGGTGAAGGGGGGGGGGGGGGCGAGGGTGGAGGGTGGCAAGGGTGTTGCTGCGAACCGACTATAATTACAATGCCACTGGGTGCGGCGGAGGGAGGGCGGGGGGAGGGGTGGGGGGAAGAGAGACGGTGCCTTTAATGTAAACATTGTTAATTCAGTAGTGATTGGTGATAAGGCAGGTATCGCACCGACCACACGTATTAAAGAGCCCTCTTTAATCAGGTCAGGGGTTAATCAGATATAGACTGAAGGCTAACTCGAGCCAACAAGTGTCATGTGACACTCCACTGTGTAAACCTCCATTAAGACTTCCAAACACTGGTCGAGTGGGCGACAGGCACAAACGGATACATTCCAAGGCGCCCTTTAATTTACCAGAGTGATGCAGGTTAAATATGAGATCATATTTCAAGTAAACACCGCGACTTTTGATGTTTAGAACAGCCACCTTTTAGAATAATAACCCACCGCGGTCTCGTCGTTACAAGATGGACATTTCTATCATTGTCTTAATAAACTTAAAAGAAGTTCATTTATACTTCCCCATCTTTCCATTCGCTTCCTGAGCACCAGATTCATCATTATCATTATATTCGATGTGATTGTCTTATTCCTCATGAACCTGATGATGTACCTAAGCTATACTACTAAGCTATATTACTGCGGTGTTCTTGTGAGCGGCACCAATGAATATGAACGAAATCGTGTAATTTAACGCAGCCAGAGCGCAGTAAAGTATGTAAAGAGGTCGTTGACCGCATCAACAAATAGTTCTCAGCAGGGTTTGGCAGCTGTTAATTAGCGGCGTCCGTTTATGCATTAAATTAGACATGCCAAAAAAGAATCTTGTTATAAGTAGCTGTTCAGATACAGTGATATCTGTGGGGTATGAACTGCCTATTTTTTGTTCGACTGCTGCCCGCATTGATGACAGTGGAGTTGCACGAAGTCGCATTTGATAAAAATGAGTGCAACTCATTTGCTCCATATAAATATTCTCATCAAAATAATATGAAGTTAACACCGTAATTGTATACACTACTTATAATACAAAAATTAAATCACAAATGTTCTTTCTGTCAATGTTTACGGTCGGTCATCGTGGGTAGGCCTGTCTCAGTCCCATTAACTTACTGTTTACCATGATAGTCACGATATTATAATGACATTGCAATTACTGGCTATTAATGTCTATAGACGATTCAGTCCACAGTGACAGTCAGACCGAAACATGTCTATACTGACATCAAAGCAATCAAAAACATTATGTCGTCTGACATTGTAATTGGCATTATGACGTCACTCGGTCAAACGTCAATACCCACGCGGTTAACGTCCAGTCCTACCCCCCCCCCCGCCCCGCCCCACCACACCCACCCTAACAAACTATAATTTAATGAGACATAATCGATATATACCTTAAGTGTGTTGCTCAAGGAAACCTGCATAATAAGCATAAGTGAGTGTCCCGAAAACTTCAGCGATAAATGTAGAGGTAAAGTATTATGTCGTGAAAACAGCCAAAGCTTTCAACTTGCCCCCCCCCCCCCCCTCGCCTCTCGTGTTGCAATTTGCTTAATTACATTTGTGGATTGTCAGGATCCGCCACCCTCACGCCCTTTCTCGCCCCCCCCCCCCACCCTCGTCGCCGCTCACCCTCCGTCATTCGTCTTTGCAGTGAACTATTTTTACAATCGTGGCGGTCACTTCAAAGCCACCAATTACGGCGAGAGAGAGAGAGGAGACCCAGCCGGTGTAATCACTGACAGATTGCCAAGGGAACTGCCTTAATTAAGGTGATTATTCAGCGATTTCGGAGACCAGGTAAACGTGCGGTAAGGGAAGGAAATAAACAGTTAACCTGCGGGTAAGATGCCTTCAAGCAGCTCTCACACATATGTTTACTTTCTTTCTTGTGTTCGTTCCCATTGAGTACCATTCACTGTAATGTCTGATATAACAACACCGCTTAATGTTAATTTCACCGCGCACACAACTTGGGGAACTTGTACCGGGTGAAAAACCTTCCATCGCCAAATCGTTGAGATGAAATGGACATTGTAGTGAACTGGACATTGTAATGAAATGGACATCAATTCACTCACCGTTGAAGCGTGGCGTTAACCCGTTATTGTCTGCCGTCTTGAGCTGTCCACTCCAGGTGTCACCATACAGTCCGCGACACCACTGACCGCCGCATGAAATAGACAATTAACCCGTTTCTGTTATTGATCCCACTCGCGTCTTAATCCGTGATGATAGCGGTGTGAGCGCTGTCGCCGTGTTTGGCCAAGACAGTCACCCTACTTGTCAGTGTGTTGGTCCTGTGTGGAGGGTGTGACTGGTCACCGGCCTTACAGTGTAGTATAGTATCGGTGGAATGAATTGCGGCTGAGAGGACGGTTGATTGCCGCAGCAGCACTGTTGTTTATGTCACCAGGCCGGCCACAACAAGCACTAAGTGTCTTTGTGGATGGGTGTCGCTGAAGGGGCTTGTGGGGCGGAACCAGTCACCCGAATGAACGGGACAGTGACACAATCTGCATTTAATACTGGCCGGGAAGGGGGGAGGGGGCGGGGAGGAGGGGAGGGGTTGTGGGTGAAGAAGGTGGCGTGTGTTTATGTTGATACTCCAGGGTGTGGCGGGGTGGCTGTGGGGTTGGGGATAGGGGTGGTGTAAAGGGGGAGGTGGTGTGGATGAGAGGGGTGGGGTTGTGGTTGAAGGCGGGTTGGAAGAGCGGCGGAGGGGAGGGGAAGAGAGGGCGGGGTATGGGGGGCCTGGGGATGGGGGGAGGCAAGTTGAGGCTGGGCAGGGTGGGCAGGCTCAGGGATGTAGGGCACAAATACTGAACGTTTACCCATGATGCAATCTAGTATTATGAACTGGCGGCCTGCCAGTGCGCCCTAGAGTAAACCAGAATTGCCCGGGGGTAGAGGGAGTCCAGGGCGCGTTCAAACAGCCTGGGGCCGAAACGGGGAGCGTGGCTGAGGAAGGGGGGGGGGGTGCTGAGGTTGGGGGGCTGAACAAATGGCCAGCGAAAGCAGAGCACGCGGGGGGAGCAGGGAGGGGGGTCATTGGAATAGCAAGGGGATGGGTACATTGAGATGACCGGCAGGGGAGGGAGGGAGGGGGGTCATTGGAATGGCAAGGGGATGGATACATTGAGATGACCGGCAGGGGAGGGAGGGAGGGGGGTCATTGAAATGGCAAGGGGATGGGTACATTGAGATGACCGGCAGGGGAGGGAGGGAGGGGGGTCATTGAAATGGCAAGGGGATGGGTACATTGAGATGACCGGCAGGGGAGGGAGGGAGGGGGGTCATTGAAATGGCAAGGGGATGGGTACATTGAGATGACCGGCAGGGGAGGGAGGGAGGGGGTCATTGAAATGGCAAGGGGATGGGTACATTGAGATGACCGGCAGGGGAGGGAGGGAGGGGGGTCATTGGAATGGCAAGGGGATGGGTACATTGAGATGACCGGCAGGGGAGGGAGAGAGGGGCTGGGTGCAGAGGGCGTCATGCAGATTATCTTCTAAAACAACATCTAACACATTAAAGGATGGCGAGACTGTTGTTCGGTAATCCCGGTCTGACTGCCTTGACGAATGAAAATTGACAACAGCGGCACATTAAGACGTAAGGGATACCTCATGGCTTTACTTACGCAGGCAGACGTAAAGGATAACTCAGGGCTTTACTTACCCAGGCAGATGTAAAACGTAGGGCTTTACGTACCCAGGCAAACGTAATGGACAACTTTGGGCTTTACCTACCCAGCTGGTAGGCTGCGGGCTGCGACAGATGACACACGGGTAGCAAGATTTGGGGCCCAATTACCAAGACTGACAGCGTTGTTTACAATGGGAGTCATATCTTCACTCACTCACTCACAAAACAAACATTTGAACAGTAATATGCATCGACGTTTCTTAAATGACATTTTTGCTGCTCATTCCTCATGGTATATAACATGGTGAAAATGTATATGAAAATGGCCGAATTGATTAGCTACTGTCCCTGGGGTTACATTGACGACAATAAGCGGTATGAGCTGAGTTTAACCATGCACTTTCCTGCTTTATACCTGTCTGTATAACCCCAGCAGAGCCCACTCGCACATAACCTTTCTCGTACAAAATAGTATTATGTTGAGCATGCATCGTTATTAAATATACATACCAAACATAATAAAAACATATTTAAAAAAGTAAGTAGTTCACCCTGAGCGTATATCTATATAAGCTGACAGCTGTGGCGCCCACTGCACTGGGAGAATATTCGGTCAACGGGGGTGATATTAAAAACTGCAAACTTTGTTTACTTTTTTTTACCACGTGGCGACATATTGAGATCATGTTCAGGCAAACACGTGGATTGTAGTACAACACGAACCACCTTTTCCTTGAACTTTACAATCTGACCGAGATGTACACCTACCCCCCCCCCCCCCCCCGCTCCCTTCTCACCCAACCCCACCCACCCATCTCCAGCCCACTCTCCATCCCCCGACATCACAGATTACCAAGCGCGTTACCAATCTACCCCCCGGTTTCGCCGGCTATTCTCTGAAGCTTTGAGCTGCTCTACGGGGTACAGAGACATGATCCGACCAGCCCTGTATTATGTCTTTTTTTCTCTTCCAGGAATAGAGTCGAGGTATATTGGCCACCCCCCGTCAAGTGAGCGTCGCCAATACCCGGGTATTATGCCTAACAAGGGGCTTAACCCGCTGGTCGATTAGCGTTTGTACGATGGTTTACGGTAATGGCGTCTCCCTTGGGTTGTCCCCATTGTTGTGGGTCCTATGGCGACCCGCGGGGGCCGTAGCGTGTCCCGGCGTCCTAGGCGGGAGGCGGAAGGCGGCAGACGCTTACGGTTTTCTTTCTCATGTTCTCTTCTCCCCTGTTATTATGAAATTATCGGCAATCCCTGAAGAGCAAACGACGTCTCTCGCACGGAGGCACGGGGTCGGGGGGGGGGGGGTGGCATGAGTCTGTCAATATCTAAAAGAGGGCGCCTGCGCGAGAGATTTTTTACCCCGTCGGGTTAGTGTATAATGGATCACGCGGCGCCGTACTCACCCAAAGAAACGCGCGCTGAATCAGAACGCACCAGGACCTGGATTTCTTTCACCCATCTATGGCGGCCACTGCTATAGAGACGTTCGGAAGGTGTCTCTGCCTGTCGGTCTAGCCCCGTACAGCCGCCGGCCATCTACTCACCAAGCCATTCTATATTGCCATTGTACACCAGATATCAGCGAGGTTGACTGACGAAAGAAATGATCGCCGACAAAGAAACCCCCACTTTTCTTTCAATTTGGACCAAAAACGAAAAAAGCAACCTTGTAATTTTCACTCCCGGGCGGTGTGAACGCGAGGCCTTTTTTCACCCATGATACCATCACTGTGCTCGCCGCATGAAGACACTCTTCGTGGGGATGGTAGCCTGGGGGGAGGGTGTAGGAGGGAGAGGGAGGGGGGTAGTAGGCGATGATATGTGGCCGCTAAGAAAATGACATATCTGCCGATCGCGTGACAACTCTCAGCGCTTCAAGTGGAATCAATGGGCCCGGGATGACCTCTGGCGGGACAAGGTCGCGAGAGTCAGGGGATAACTAACCCGTAACGTGTTACTTGCGTTACATATAAATCGTTCCACGATGGCTAAACCATTACAACTCCTTTTCATTAAGTATAATAACATCTACACACCAAGCTACCTGTGTTGTTACCCTTAGAGTCGTATTTCTCCACCCTTTCACCTTTTTGTTAGTCACTCTGTGGAGATATTCAGACCTCAATGCAAACATCCTGCCTCATTGACCGCTTGTCGCTCAACGTCAAAACCAAACATACCATGGCAATAGGTTTTTTTGCGGGATTTCTACGAGAACAGGTGAACAAGAATATTGTTACATAGACTAAGCTATAGCGCCCTACACCATTCTATGATGGGCCGTGGAGTCTGCAGCTATAGCGCCCTACACCATTCTATGGTGCGCCGCGGAGTCTGCAGCTATAGCGCCCTACACCATTCTATGATGGGCCGTGGAGTCTGCAGCTATAGCGCCCTACACCATTCTATGGTGCGCCGCGGAGTCTGCAGCTATAGCGCCCTACACCATTCTAAGATGGGCCGTGGAGTCTGCAGCTATAGCGCCCTACACCATTCTATGGCGCGCCGTGGAGTCTGCAGCTATAGCGCCCTACACCGTTCTATGGTACGCCGCGGAGTCTGGAGCTATAGCGCCCTACACCATTCTATGGTGCGCCGCGGAGTCTGCAGCTATAGCGCCCTACACCATTCTACGATGGGCCGTGGAGTCTGCAGCTATAGCGCCCTACACCATTCTATGGCGCGCCGTGGAGTCTGCAGCTATAGCGCCCTACACCGTTCTATGGTACGCCGCGGAGTCTGGAGCTATAGCGCCCTACACCATTCTATGGTGCGCCGCGGAGTCTGGAGCTATAGCGCCCTACACCATTCTATGGTGCGCCGTGGAGTCTGGAGCTATAGCACCCTACACCATTCTATGGTGCGCCGCGGAGTCTGCAGCTATAGCGCCCTACACCATTCTATGATGGGCCGTGGAGTCTGTAGCTATAGCGCCCTACACCATTCTATGGCGCGCCGCGGAGTCTGCAGCTATAGCGCCCTACACCATTCCATGGTGCGCCGCGGAGTCTGTAGCTATAGCGCCCTACACCATTCTATGGTGCGCCGCGGAGTCTGTAGCTATAGCGCCATACACCATTCTATGGTGCGCCGCGGAGTCTGTAGCTATAGCGCCCTACACCATTCTATGGTGCGCCGCGGAGTCTGCAGCTATAGCGCCCTACACCATTCTATGGTGCGCCGCGGAGTCTGTAGCTATAGCGCCCTACACCATTCTATGGTGCGCCGTGGAGTCTGTAGCTATAGCGCCCTACACCATTCTATGGTGCGCCGCGGAGTCTGTAGCTATAGCGCCCTACACCATTCTATGATGCGCCGTTGAGTCTGCAGCTATAGCGCCCTACACCATTCTATGATGCGCCGTAGAGTCTGGAGCTATAGCGCCCTACACCATTCTATGGTGCGCCGCGGAGTCTGGAGCTATAGCGCCCTACACCATTCTATGGTGCGCCGTAGAGTCTGTATCTATAGCGCCCTACACCATTCTATGGTGCGCCGCGGAGTCTGGAGCTATAGCGCCCTACACCATTCTATGGTGCGCCGCGGAGTCTGGAGCTATAGCGCCCTACACCATTCTATAGTGCGCCGCGGAGTCTGGAGCTATAGCGCCCTACACCATTCTATGGTGCGCCGCGGAGTCTGTAGCTATAGCGCCCTACACCATTCTATGGCGCGCCGCGGAGTCTGGAGCTATAGCGCCCTACACCATTCTCTGGTGCGCCGCGGGGTCTGGAGCTATAGCGCCCTACACCATTCTATGGTGCCGAGGAGTCTGGAGCTATAGCGCCTTACACCATTCTATGATGCGCCGCGGAGGCTGGAGCTATAGCGCCCTACACCATTCTATGGCGCGCCGCGGAGTCTGGAGCTATAGCGCCCTACACCATTCTTTGGTGCGCCGCGGCGTCTGTAGCTATAGCGCCCTACACCATTCTATGGTGCGGCGGAGTCTGTAGCTATAGCGCCCTACACCATTCTATGGTGCGGCGGAGTCTGTAGCTATAGCGCCCTACACCATTCTATGGTGCGCCGCGGCGTCTGTAGCTATAGCGCCCTACATCATTCTATGGTGCCGCGGAGTCTGGAGCTATAGCGCCCTACACCATTCTATGGTGCGCCGCGGCGTCTGTAGCTATAGCGCCCTACACCATTCTATGGTGCCGCGGAGTCTGTAGCTATAGCGCCCTACACCATTCTATGGTGCGCCGCGGCGTCTGTAGCTATAGCGCCCTACACCATTCTATGGTGCGCCGTGGAGTCTGGAGCTATAGCGCCCTACACCATTCTATGGTGCGCCGTGGAGTCTGCAGCTATAGCGCCCTACACCATTCTATGGTGCGCCGCGGAGTCTGCAGCTATAGCGCCCTACACCATTCTATGGTGCGCCGCGGAGTCTGTAGCTATAGCGCCCTACACCATTCTATGGTGCGCCGCGGAGTCTGGAGCTATAGCGCCCTACACCATTCTATGGTGCCGCGGAGTCTGGAGCTATAGCGCCCTACACCATTCCATGGTGCCGCGGAGTCTAGAGCGATAGCGCCCTACACCATTCTATGGTGCGCCGCGGAGTCTGTAGCAATATCGCCATACACCATTCTATAGTGCGCCGCGGAGTCTGGAGCTATAGCGCCCTACACCATTCTATGGTGCGCCGCGGAGTCTGTAGCTGTAGCGCCCTACACCATTCTATGGTGCCGCGGAGTCTGGAGCTATAGCGCCCTACACCATTCTATGGTGCGCCGCGGAGTCTGTAGCTATAGCGCCGTACACCATTCTATGGTGCGCCGCGGAGTCTGGAGCTATAGCGCCCTACACCATTCTATGGTGCCGCGGAGTCTGGAGCTATAGCGCCCTACACCATTCTATAGTGCGCCGCGGAGTCTGTAGCTATAGCGCCCTACACCATTCTATGGTGCGCCGCGGAGTCTGGAGCTATAGCGCCCTACACCATTCTATGATGCGCCGTAGAGTCTGGAGCTATAGCGCCCTACACCATTCTATGGTGCCGCGGGGTCTGGAGCTATAGCGCCCTACACCATTCTATGGTGCCGCGGAGTCTGGAGCTATAGCGCCCTACACCATTATATGGTGCCGCGGAGTCTGGAGCTATAGCGCCCTACACCATTCTATGGTGCCGCGGAGTCTGGAGCTATAGCGCCCTACACCATTCTATGGTGCCGCGGAGTCTGGAGCTATAGCGCCCTACACCATTCTATGGTGCGCCGCGGAGTCTGGAGCTATAGCGCCCTACACCATTCTATGGTGCCGCGGGGTCTGGAGCTATAGCGCCCTACACCATTCTATGGTGCGCCGCGGAGTCTGGAGCTATAGCGCCCTACACCATTCTATGGTGCGCCGCGGAGTCTGGAGCTATAGCGCCCTACACCATTCTATGGTGCGCCGCGGAGTCTGGAGCTATAGCGCCCTACACCATTCTATGGTGCCGCGGGGTCTGGAGCTACAGCGCCCTACACCATTCTATGGTGCCGCGGAGTCTGGAGCTATAGCGCCGTACACCATTCTATGGTGCGCCGCGGAGTCTGTAGCTATAGCGCCCTACACCATTCTATGATGGGCCGCGGAGTCTGGAGCTATAGCGCCCTACACCATTCTATGGTGCGCCGCGGAGTCTGCAGCTATAGCGCCCTACACCATTCTGTGGTGCCGCGGAGTCGGTAGCTATAGCGCCCTACACCATTCTATGGTGCGCCGTGGAGTCTGGAGCTATAGCGCCCTACACCATTCTATGGTGCGCCGCGGGGTCTGGAGCTATAGCGCCCTACACCATTCTATGGTGCGCCGCGGGGTCTGGAGCTATAGCGCCCTACACCATTCTATGGTGCCGCGGGGAGTCTGGAGCTATAGCGCCCTACACCATTCTATGGTGCGCCGCGGAGTCTGTAGCTATAGCGCCCTACACCATTCTATGGTGCGCCGCGGAGTCTGGAGCTATAGCGCCCTACACCATTCTATGGTGCGCCGCGGAGTCTGCAGCTATAGCGCCCTACACCATTCTATGATGCCGCGGAGTCTGGAGCTATAGCGCCCTACACCATTCTATGGTGCGCCGCGGAGTCTGTAGCTATAGCGCCCTACACCATTCTATGATGCGCCGTAGAGTCTGCAGCTATAGCGCCCTACACCATTCTATGATGCGCCGTAGAGTCTGGAGCTATAGCGCCCTACACCATTCTATGGTGCGCCGCGGAGTCTGTAGCTATAGCGCCCTACACCATTCTATGGTGCGCCGTAGAGTCTGTATCTATAGCGCCCTACACCATTCTATGGTGCGCCGCGGAGTCTGGAGCTATAGCGCCCTACACCATTCTATGGTGCGCCGCGGAGTCTGGAGCTATAGCGCCCTACACCATTCTATAGTGCGCCGCGGAGTCTGGAGCTATAGCGCCCTACACCATTCTATGGTGCGCCGCGGAGTCTGTAGCTATAGCGCCCTACACCATTCTATGGCGCGCCGCGGAGTCTGGAGCTATAGCGCCCTACACCATTCTCTGGTGCGCCGCGGGGTCTGGAGCTATAGCGCCCTACACCATTCTATGGTGCCGAGGAGTCTGGAGCTATAGCGCCTTACACCATTCTATGGTGCGCCGCGGAGGCTGGAGCTATAGCGCCCTACACCATTCTATGGCGCGCCGCGGAGTCTGGAGCTATAGCGCCCTACACCATTCTATGGTGCGCCGCGGCGTCTGTAGCTATAGCGCCCTACACCATTCTATGGTGCCGCGGAGTCTGGAGCTATAGCGCCCTACACCATTCTATGGTGCGCCGCGGCGTCTGTAGCTATAGCGCCCTACATCATTCCATGGTGCCGCGGAGTCTAGAGCGATAGCGCCCTACACCATTCTATGGTGCGCCGCGGAGTCTGTAGCAATATCGCCATACACCATTCTAAAGTGCGCCGCGGAGTCTGGAGCTATAGCGCCCTACACCATTCTATGGTGCGCCGCGGAGTCTGTAGCTATAGCGCCCTACACCATTCTATGGTGCCGCGGAGTCTGGAGCTATAGCGCCCTACACCATTCTAGAGTGCGCCGCGGAGTCTGTAGCTATAGCGCCCTACACCATTCTATGGTGCGCCGCGGAGTCTGGAGCTATAGCGCCCTACACCATTCTATGGTGCCGCGGAGTCTGGAGCTATAGCGCCCTACACCATTCTATGATGCGCCGTAGAGTCTGGAGCTATAGCGCCCTACACCATTCTATGGTGCCGCGGGGTCTGGAGCTATAGCGCCCTACACCATTCTATGGTGCCGCGGAGTCTGGAGCTATAACGCCCTACACCAATTTATGGTGCCGCGGAGTCTGGAGCCATAGCGCCCTACACCATTCTATGGTGCCGCGGAGTCTGGAGCTATAGCGCCCTACACCATGCTATGGTGCCGCGGAGTCTGGAGCTATAGCGCCCTACACCATTCTATGGTGCGCCGCGGAGTCTGTAGCTATAGCGCCCTACACCATTCTATAGTGCGCCGCGGGGTCTGGAGCTATAGCGCCCTACACCATTCTATGGTGCGCCGCGGCGTCTGTAGCTATAGCGCCCTACACCATTCTATGGTGCCGCGGAGTCTGGAGCTATAGCGCCGTACACCATTCTATGGTGCGCCGCGGAGTCTGTAGCTATAGCGCCCTACACCATTCTATGGTGCCGCGGAGTCTGGAGCTATAGCGCCCTACACCATTCTATGGTGCGCCGCGGGGTCTGGAGCTATAGCGCCCTACACCATTCTATGGTGCGCCGCGGGGTCTGGAGCTATAGCGCCCTACACCATTCTATGGTGCGCCGCGGGGTCTGGAGCTATAGCGCCCTGCACCATTCTATGGTGCGCCGCGGAGTCTGTAGCTGTAGCGCCCTACACCATTCTATGGTGCGCCGCGGAGTCTGGAGCTATAGCGCCCTACACCATTCTATGGTACGCCGCGGAGTCTGGAGCTATAGCGCCCTACACCATTCTGTGGTGCCGCGGAGTCTGTAGCTATAGCGCCCTACACCATTGTATTGTGCCGCGGAGTCTGTAGCTATAGCGCCCTACACCATTCTATGGTGCCGCGGAGTCTGGAGCTATAGCGCCCTACACCATTCTATGGTGCCGCGGAGTCTGGAGCTATAGCGCCCTACACCATTCTATGGTGCCGCGGAGTCTGGAGCTATAGCGCCCAACACCATTCTATGGTGCCGCGGAGTCTGTAGCAAACGGACGAATCACGAATCCTGTTTGTTCCCACCTCTATCATGGGTCCTCCTGTGACTAATGCAGAATTAATGCCGCATTTTTTGCCAATTTTTTCGCATTCTGATCGAGGATTGATATTTTGGGGAGACTATCAGACGTCGTGAAGATAGACTCGGGACTAGTGATATTCCCCCTACCGCGCATGCGTGGACCCCCGGCTGTTGGCTGACGATAGAACCACACAGACCGTTAACCGGTGAAATATTACGGACCATAAATCATAGAGCAAGCGTTATAACGGTAGAAACAACACTTCGTCCATAATTAATGGGGTATACCGCCGTCGAGATGACAACGCCAGGCCCTTTATGACATCCACCCACGTGTCGCGTGGCCTTTGACCTGACCCAGTCAGCGCTGTGGGCCTTCGCACTCAGACGGAAGGAGGATGGCCGCCACAGTTGCTGACAACGCATCAACTTGAGGAACAAGTTTGACGACGTGAAATGGTGACGAGGAGTTTATTGGCCCCCAATTTGTAACGCAACCTGTCTTCTGAAGCCCCAGCGAGGTATCTTTCAAGCTTCCTTAATGCGAATCCCATGGGAGGGTAAAGTATGGGAATTATGGCAAGGTCTGCAGCATCAAACACAGCCGGGGTTACAGCTTATGACGTCACTCACGCTCGGATGCGCCACCGCAGCTGCTGCGCACTGACAAGATTCTTACGCATGGTTGGTGGTGGCTCATAAATTCGCCGCAATTAGAGCGGATTTTAGATGTCTGTCCGCTTTTACTTATACTGCAATATTACTAGCAGTGCCACACACAGCCCAGAGACTCCATGCTGCAGGGCCATGTGACTTTCTGCCTCACACCGCTCACCTATGTTGCCATTGGCGGAGCTTTAATACATCTACATCAATATATTGTGCCAGGACCTGATGGTATCCATACACATTAATAAACGTTAATAAACATTTCAGTCTCAGATTAGTTTTCCCACTTATATAATTCCATGCTGTCAACGACATAATATATTACTGAATTTTACTGAAAGAAAAGAAACGCCTTTTGGCAAAATGGGTGTTTTTGTTCTTTATATAGCAGCTGCATCACTGCGCTGATCACAGTCTGTGTGCGGGCAAGCCTCCAGGTGTTCATTTCCTCCTGCAACGGACTGACAGCGGCATAATATCGTCGATTTCACCCCCTCGGAGAGGTCAGTTTCTCTTTCAGCTGATCTGGATGACAGTTGATTGCTTATAAAGACACCTTTCGGTCGGCGATTAGCCGTGTAACAAAGCATGGGTCCCGCGGACCAAGCCCCCCACCCCCCACTCCCCACACCCCTCCCACATACACACACACCGACGCCCCATAACACAGACTGGTAAACTGGTCCATGCAGGTGACATTTGTACGGTGAAGGGGGGGAACCAGGCAATTACCGGAGGGGCGGCCATGTCTTTTAGAAGTAAAGTGGGCAGAACAGCGCCTACGGTCGTTAGCAGGCCTTGTCTCTATTGTATAGACCCATCTGTTCGCCCGCGCTGAAACCACCTTATCAAGAAGAATCGAGGGTTCTGTCGCTCTTCACTGTCGGTCGCTACTTTCTCTGTTGGCCGGCGCGTCACAGTTTAGTGTGATTCGTCACATTGCAGAATGGCGCGTCACACTGCAGAGTGGGGCGTCACACTGCAGAATGGCGCGTCATATTGCGAGGTGGCGCGTCACATTGCAGAGTGGCGCGTCACATTGCAGGGTGGGGTGTTACATTGCAGAGTGGCGCGTCACACTGCAGAGTGGCACGTCATATTGCAGAGTGGCGCGTCACACTGCAGAGTGGCGCGTCATATTGCAGAGTGGCGCGTCACATAGCAGAGTGGCGCGACATACTGCAGAGTGGCGCGTCATATTGCAGAGTAGCGCGTCATATTGCAGAGTGGCGCGTCACATTGTAGAGTCTCGAATCATATTGCAGTGTAGAATCATATTGCAGAGTGTCGAATCATATTGCAGAGTGTCGAATCATATTGCAGAGTGGCGCGTCCCATTGCAGAGTGCGCGTCACATTGCAGTGTCGAATCATATTGCAGAATGTCGAATCATATTGCAGAGTGGCGCGTCACATTGCAGAGTGGCGCGTCACATTGCAGAGTGTCGAATCATATTGCAGAGTGTCGAATCATATTGCAGAGTGGCGCGTCATATTGCAGAGTGTCTAATCATATTGCAGAGTTTTGAATCATATTGCAGAGTGGCGCGTCATATTGCAGAGTGGCGCGTCACACTGCAGCGTGGCGCGTCACATTGCAGAGTGGCGCGTCACATTGCAGAGTGTCGAATCATATTGCAGAGTGTCGAATCATATTGCAGAGTGGCGCGTCACATTGCAGAGTGGCACGTCATATTGCAGAGTGGCGCGTCACACTGCAGAGTGGCGCGTCATATTGCAGAGTGGCGCGTCACATAGCAGAGTGGCGCGACATACTGCAGAGTGGCGCGTCATATTGCAGAGTAGCGCGTCATATTGCAGAGTGGCGCGTCACATTGTAGAGTCTCGAATCATATTGCAGTGTAGAATCATATTGCAGAGTGTCGAATCATATTGCAGAGTGTCGAATCATATTGCAGAGTGGCGCGTCCCATTGCAGAGTGCGCGTCACATTGCAGTGTCGAATCATATTGCAGAATGTCGAATCATATTGCAGAGTGGCGCGTCACATTGCAGAGTGGCGCGTCACATTGCAGAGTGTCGAATCATATTGCAGAGTGTCGAATCATATTGCAGAGTGGCGCGTCATATTGCAGAGTGTCTAATCATATTGCAGAGTTTTGAATCATATTGCAGAGTGGCGCGTCATATTGCAGAGTGGCGCGTCACACTGCAGCGTGGCGCGTCACATTGCAGAGTGGCGCGTCACATTGCAGAGTGTCGAATCATATTGCAGAGTGTCGAATCATATTGCAGAGTGGCGCGTCACATTGCAGAGTGTCTAATCACATTGCAGAGTGTCGAATCATATCGCAGAGTCGCGCGTCACATTGTTGAGTGGCGCGTCACATTGCAGACTGGCGCGTCACATTTCGGGGTGGCGTGATATGGTAGCGGGGGCGGGTGAGGGAGGGGGGGGCGGCCCACATAAGGCTCTTTATGAACTTCGCCAGTAATATTTCCTCCCCCCGAGGTCACGTGGGGTGCACTGTGCTAAATGGATTCCATATCTGCCCGGAAGGTGTCAGTTTCTGTCCCTTCACACCGCCATGCGGGGTCTGAATACAGCCAACGTGTTGTGTTTGACTTTATTATTGTCAACCCAATTGGTCACCTTCCTCCACCCTCCTTGGAACTAACATGCAAATGTCACACTACATGCAACACTTATCGTCAATGATACAGGCCGTAAGTCTATACCTTGCTTACAATAATATACAGTGGTATATCGACCGTCCCAAGCTGTAGTAAACTTTCTGAAGATATACTGATATATAGCCAGCAAGTGGAAGGCCATAAAGCTTGTCGCATATGTTAAAGTTTCTATCACGAAGGAACGACGTCGACTTGCTAAAACTCGCCTAGCCTTTACAGTCTCACCAGTCAAAAAAGGTTGGGGTGGAGCGGAGGGATAGAGAGGGGGTGTAGTCATGTCGCAAGATGTCTCTCAGAAAAAATCGTCTCCCACCGCCTGCCTTATTCCTGTCAGCAGTCTCATAACGCCTTATGTACACCGGGTACAACAGTTAGTTAGGAGAGCAGATCTTACTCGAGAGCCGTCAGTGGGTTAGAATCGTATTACGCTCTCTGATTTGTGACGTTTCAACCAATTCTGTCATGTCTTTGTCCAGACACCAAGGCTGTAAGGTCTGTGTCCAGACACCAATCCTGTAATGTCTTTGTCCAGACACCAATCCTGTAATGTCTTTGTCCAGACACCAATCCTGTAATGTCTTTGTCCAGACACCAATCCTGTAATGTCTTTGTCCAGACACCAATCCTGTAATGTCTTTGTCCAGACACTAAGGCTGTAAGGTCTGTGTCCAGACACCAATCCTGTAATGTCTTTGTCCAGACACCAATCCTGTCATGTCTTTGTTCAGACACCAATCCTGTAATGTCTGTGTCCAGATACCAATCCTGTCATGTCTTTCTCCAGAAACACCAATCCTGTCATGTCTTTTGTTCAGACACCAATCCTGTAATGTCTGTGTCCAGATACCATCCTGTCATGTCTTTCTCCAGAAACACCAATCCTGTCATGTCTTTGTCCAGATACCAATCCTGTCATGTCTTTGTCCAGATACCAATCCTGTCACGTTCTTGTCCATACACCAATCCTGTCACGTCTTCGTCCATACAACAATCCTGTCATGTCTTTGTCCAGACACCAATCCTGTCATGTCTTCGTCCGGATACCGATCCTGTCACGTCTTGATCCAGGACACAATTCCTTTCACGTCTTTGTTCAGACCCCAATCCTGCCGTCACATCTTTGTCCAGACACCAATCCTGTCATGTCTTTGTCCAGACACTAATCCTGTCGTGTCCTTGTCCATACACCAATCCTGTCGTGTCCTTGTCCAGACCCTAATTCGTTTCCCGCCCTCATCCACAAACACATTTTCCTGTTATGTCATCCTAACTCCGATTCTGCCATGCATGCCCGCTTGG
>CAXHSH010000891.1:0-19832 GCA_964019135.1 Arenicola marina
TGTGTGTGGTGGGGGGGGGGTGTAAATTCATGGTTTCCTTGGACCCCCGGCGACCGCCATGCTGACACCCTGGGCTGGTGGGCATCAGGGTACTGGGAGTGAGTCCCACAGGTGGTTACCAGGGAGACCGACTGACCAGGCGGGGACCGAGAGAGAAAGATGGAGGGGTGGTGTAGTCTGCAGGACCGCTCACGGGAAAGCTCCCACGTCACAATGAGAACGATATTAATTACTAGCCATTTGGCTAAACATTTAGCGGCACGAGAATTAGGTGAAAGAAAAGTGACACAGTGCAAGATTACTTTGGATATTATAAGAAGAATAGATTGGCACATAAAGGAAAGTATGATTAAAATGTTTGGGTATCTGGGTCCTGCAGTCTATCTGTAAATTTTTGAGTGCTCACACAAATTATAGCGAAGATATCAGCCAGAAACAGTGTGAACGGCATTAATGAATTTGACGTTAATCGACGTCAAAATGCTACCTTAATTATAAAGAACAGTCACCGAATCTCACCCTCAAGTAGTAGCAGCTCCTCACTTTTAGAGGAACAAACGCGGTAAGAAAAACAAGTTACATGTACACGAGAAAACTTATGTTGAAGGAACATGCAGCAATTATGCCATATAAATTACACTGTCTGCAAATCCCTGCAAAGCCGAGCCACAAATGTCACATACCAATATGGCCTCGGGTCCCTGGCGCACTTCCGTTTTGGGACAGACATGTGAGTTATGGTGCCGGTGGCGCCCACCGGCGGCCATAAAGCGAAGCCCATAAGACTGGTGCCCGTTGGTGACCCGCCCCTTGTGGCTGGTGCCGGGGACTCGTCTCCCGTGTCGCTGTCGTTTTATTGTCTGCTCTGACGGTTGTATTGTCCGAGTGCTAATATCTGCGACCCCAGTGGGTGAGCGCGAGGGGGAGAGGGAGAGAGAGAGGGAAAGTGAGAGGGGGCAGGGGGGACGTGAAGGGGGTCACTGGGCGAGGGTCAGCCACAGGCGCCAGGGTTGATGGGTTGGCAGGACGCGGGGTGTCGGGAGGGTGAGGAGTGCGTGGGTGGGGTGGGAGGTTAGAATACATTACCAAGGCAGCATGAGTGCGGGTTGCGGGGAGAGAAAGTTTACAGGGAGGGAGGGGCATGAGGGGGGGGGGGGGGCGTTGGATATGAAAGGCGATTATTATGAGGTGGGGGGACAATCATTTTGGGAGGGGGTGGCGGGGATGGATAGCAGGCCGGGGTGGCGGACTGGGGTGGCGTATAGTGGTGGCAGACAGGGGTTGGCGGGGGGGGGGGGATTGGCAGGGGTAATAAGCTTGCATGCACCCAGAGAGAAATCATCCCGCGTATGCCGTTGGTCAGCACGAGAACACGAGAAACTCACCATAGAGGGAGGGAGGGAGGAGGAAGTAAAGAAAGGAGGGTGAATAAGGGACGAAAGAAGGGACTTAATGATGCACTTCAAACCACAATAACGCTTTCCGAGGATTCATCATGACCCAGAGACCATCAATCAGCGGACCACTTCTTGGCCTCTGATATTTATATGTCGCCCGAGTGTTTGGTACATGCCGGAGACTTGCGTCTTCCTGGTCCATCACCATTGATCACTCGCAGACCGTGGCGGAAGTGGCCAGTCCCGTCAAGGCTCCTCCTCCCCCCCCAAACTCCCCGCCCCCCCCGCCACCCTCCACTCCACCCCCCGCCCCCCGCTTTCCCCCTTATCAGATTTGGCACCGTCCTAGCATGGAAGGAGAAGCCCAAGTTTCATCTGGGCGTTGAGCAAACACAGCCTGCTAGAGTCTTACATCACAACAAGGACACCATCCGGTACGCCTGTCGCCATCTGTAGACTCAGCACCGCCACCCCCCCCCCCCCCCCTCACCCCCCCTCCCACCCTCCACTCACCCCCAGAGACGGGGCGGCGGTAT
Organism: Arenicola marina; assembly: GCA_964019135.1. NCBI lineage: Eukaryota > Metazoa > Annelida > Polychaeta > Arenicolidae > Arenicola > Arenicola marina. The sequence goes on from CAXHSH010000891.1 coordinate 1,934, forward strand.
GGTATCGTGAGAGATGGATGGTACGTACCCCCCCCCCCCCGGGGTGATACCGGAGTAGGGAACACACATGAAGTGGGGACGCAAGGAGATTGAGCCCTTGTTCTTTTTTTATGTCTTGGCTGAGAGTTTCCCAGAGGGTTGTGGTCACATTGGGGTTTTGACTTCCTTTAGGGGGTTGGGGGGGGGGTCAGGGGCGGGGGAGGGGGGTGCGTCCGTCCGTTGTGGGCACATCACTGGCGGACAGCGATCAAACAGGATTGTTGGCTCGAGCAGGGCACTTTAACCCAAGGTCATGTTGAGTCTTTTGAGGTGATCAAGGGTATAAAGGAGCCATGAGCCGTGAGTAAACCCCCTTGCTGTTTCTTAAGAACGCCACGGGATTTTTTATCCTGAGCGAACATAGGTCTTTGTGCACGGGAAATGTGAAATCTCGACCTGTGGCCTGGCAGAATTCGCATGACATCTCACGTGACATCTCGTCGGGTTTCCCCTCCCCCCCCCAACATTGAAATATCAGGGGAAGTTTTCAAATTGTGCCGCGTGATGGCGCTGCGTTTTAGGCTGGAATATAGACAACTAGCGGAGAAAGAACGGCGCATCCCGCCACATATCTAATACGCCCCACCCCCGCTCCACCCCCGCCCCACCCCCGCCCCAACCCTTAAGAAGGGTGCCCTCTCATTGCGTTATAACGGGAGGAAAAACTGCGCCCCCTATTAGCGTTGTAAGGAGAATAATCATCGTGCCCGGATAATCTCTGAGTACCTTGTCCCACATCCCCAACCATGCATTGACCACAAACCCCCTCCCCCACCCTTCATCCCTCCACCCCTACACTACCCGGCTTCATCCACACATGCCTTCACACACACCCCCTATCACCACACACACCTTCCACATGATCCCTTCTCACCCACCCATATTTCACTATCCATACCCCTTTTATATATATGTGTGTATATATATATATATATACCCACATTATCCTCATTTAACCCTGGGAACTCTTTTCCTTCAAACCTTAACCTCCACCCCTTCTAAACCACCCCCCTACACCCTCCCCTCCCAAGGTGATCATTACTTCCGGTCTGACGTTCTTACATCAGAGAGGCCGCCCGACCCCCTAAGGGGCGGAGGGAGTGGGGGGCGGAGGGAGGGGGAGGGGGGGGAGAGAGAGGGGCGGGGGGGGGGGCAATCAGCTGGGAGTTGCATTCTGAACACACATCAATAGTCATATCGACGGCCTCAGGGTCGCTCGCTATAGAAGTTCACCTGAACCCTGATGTTTGTCAATAATCTTTGTTTTGCTGTTGACAAAGGTAAACATGGCGTCCTCCCCCGGCTGTATCGCTCGCCCTGACAGGCGTGTTAATAACAAGGCCACATACAGTTACTCGCAATATGTAAAGGGGATACGACATAGCTTGGAACGGGGACGATATATACCTGCTCCAAATGTGCGTGTGTTCTGTTGCAAATAATCCTTGTTTCTATGGTTGTTAATATGTGGAATGAGAGTTCCTTCTGGATGTTGTGAATCTTTGTGGATGAATTTATCGAAGCGCAGGTATCCTGATACAGCTTGTCGCGTACAAATTATTATACATACAGTTATCGGCCACTTTACCATTAATGGACAAAAGGCTACGGAAATGTCGTCAATGGTGTTCTTTATATTAACACGTGTGCTTTGGACGTGTTCATGTGTTCAGCGATAAGGCCTGCAATTGGCTGATGAAGACTTCCTCAGAGTGTCTCTTCGGGTGTTACGTCTGCGAAAGGCCGGCTGTTCATATCATAAGTGATAGCAGTCTGCTTAATCCCTCAAACGGTACCCTATATGGTAGTCTTTTATCTGTTATTCACAATCTAATTTGAAATATGTAATGGCCTATCAGTAGTATAATTATTTAGAGTTACTTCATAGTTAAAGTACATAAATGATATCGATATTATTAGTACACGAGAGTGATGGGTTCTTAGCGCCACCTGACGACGAGAGCTGCGCTTATCGCGAGACTTTCTTTCAGAAGTCCAAATTCTCCAATATTATAATCTTTACATCACGCACATCAATCTCGCGGTCTTTACTTAATTGATTCGGCCCTGCTATTCTAAAGAAGTTGTTTGTGATAAGCGACAAGCGTGTAATGTAAAAACCGCTTGCTGCTCACCGCGAATACAATCCACAAACAATGACACAATATTTACCCTCTCGATTCCCTGTCATATTTTTTTCTCTTCCTTCAAAGCTGTTTTCATTGTCGCCTCGTACTCTCGGAAATTCAAAAAAATTAATCCTTGAACTGCAAAATCACCAAGATTTTTTTAAATATTTTATTAGGATTTTGCTTCACAGTCCACAGGAGTGGAGACCGGGTGAGCGCAATGATGAACACACACGGGGGTGGGAGGGGGGAGGGTTGTCGCTCAATGCCCTTCTCTCAGCGTCTTCCACAGAACTCGGTGCCGCCATTTTTTTTATGCCGCTGGCGTCACGCGGTACTTCACGAGACAAGCACGTGGGTGTCGTGTTTTACATGGTCGGCCCCCATCAACCCCTCGATCAACCCCCGTTACACCCCCCTCCACCCTCCCCCATCCCACGACCCGCGCGCACACCCTCCCTCCCACCCACCCCCTGGCTGAGGGAGGGGCGACCAGCTACTTGGCGGCAACCTTCATTAGCAGTGACAGCCGTGAGAGACCTGTGAAAATAGCCTTGTCTTGTCAGGCAGCTTCCTGGAAGCCGCGGAGATGGCTAGTGTAGGTGAGCTGGTTAACGGCGTGACGCCGCCCAGGCAAAGTGCCCGCTCCCCGCTGATTAGGTCCTACTGAGCAGGCCGCATTCAGTTGCTAATCGCGACGAGGGATATCATAAGGGCTGTCATGAAATGAGGAGAGTACTATTTACTGCAGTTCAAGAAGGAAATCTCATTTATTTTCTCTTCCTTTGAAATCAGAAGATGGCGTTTCGGAAAAGCGGTCTTGCACTATACCTGGCCCGCACTAAAACGATTGTGTGTTTTTTTCATGCGTGTTGGTCTAGGACCGATTCACGTGGGAAACGACATGACATTAACCGGTCGTTAACCGTTAATTGGCATCTTCACACATAACAAATATCGCCAAGTATTAAATATGTCCAAATTGATCCAAATTGAGAAATGCTGGTGTCTTGGAAGATAAAGAGATTTCATCCTACACTGATTGCCATGCTAGTACGGACATATCTCTTGAGAGCTCATGCAAGCCGATCATGCGACCTTGAGATCGAGAGCGATCAGACCCGTGCTGTCAGAGACCGTGCCGTCAGACCATGCTACCAAAGCGGCTATCAACAGTGACAGCCATCTTTTTTTGCTGTGTTACGGTGGCGGTCCGTTGGTCTTGCCCCTGATGCCCCTGAGCCCCGGGTGACCTGGGGTTGGCCTGGGGGTGGCCTGGGGGTGGTGGCCTCGGGTTGGCCTGGGGGTGGCCTGGGGGTGGTGGCCTCGGGGTGGAATGACAGTGGCCTGAGGGGTGCGCGGGCTATGCGGATGACAAGTCTATTAGCGCACGGACTGACCCGCTCTGCCCGGACCACCGGCCACTGTGTCCGTGGCTAATTGTCATCTCTCTCAGGGAGCGGGGGTCTCGGGGCACGCACGTGCTGACCGGGACCCAGGACAATGGGACCGCTCACATGGGGGGGGGGGGCGGGCAGGTGGAGGGGAAAGGGGAAGCGGCGGAGGGTATTGGGAAGGGGGAGGGGAGAGACGGGAGAAGGGGAGGTGGGAGAGGAATGTGCAGAGGACGGGGAGCTGAAGGGAATAGGGCGGGCGGGCGGGTGGGGCGGAGGGTGGGCGGGGGGGGGGGTGTAAGTCCCCACTGAACCCACCAAACAAGATGCCTTATTCATGAAACATGTCCCATGTCTTTAATTCCGCTTATTAAGAGTATCACTGGCGAGCTACCTGCCAGCGACGACTGCAGTATTAATAAGCCTCTCGGGACCAGCCCCCCCCCCCTCTCTCCCCTCCCCCAAAAGGGCTCTGCCCCCACCCCCACCCTACCCACGCACTCTCCTACTTTTCCCTTCCGACGCTCTACCGCCCTCCTCCGGCCCTCACCCCTCGGCCTGAAGGTGGCAGGCCTTGACCCCACGGCACCCCCACCACCCGTCACCGGGGTTACAGGTCCGACTGGCGCGCAGTGTGGGGTCGAGATTGGAAGGATACGGGATGGGAGGGTGGAGAGGTCAACGTGGAGGCGGGGTAGTGAGGGCGGGGAGGCGGGTTAGGACGGCATGGGGGGTGAGGGCTGGGATGATGGGGAGGTCAGCGTTTGGGCGGGTTGCGATCAGGATGGGCGGGGGTGAGGGCTGGTAGGGTGGTGGGACGGTATGGGGAGGGGGTGAGGTAGTGAGGGCATGGAGGCGGGGTTGGGACGGGATGGGGGGTGAGGGCTGGGTTGGTGGGGAGGTCAGCGTTTGGATGGGCTGCGATCCGGAAGGGTGGGTGGGTAAGGGCTGGTAGGGTGGTGTGACGGGATGGGGGGGGGGGTGAGGGCAGGGAGGGTGGGGGACGGGATGGGGGGGTGAGGGTAGGGAGGGTGGTGAGGTCGGAGTGTGTTGAGATCAGAAAGGTGTGGGGGAGTGAGGGCTGGCAGGGTGGTGGGACGGAATGGGGGTGAGGGCAGGGACTCAGGGATTGCAGGGACACAATTGCCGAGTGATGAAGCGTCTGAGGAGATAAACTATAAGTATTGTTTAGTGTTTGTATTGTCATTGCGATAAGTCTTCTCAGTGGCGCACCATTGACTAATTACGCCTGAATAATATATGCTGGCCATCAGTCACCGTATATGGTACACAGAGAACACCCAGCCCATCACTGACGACCCCTCTGCACCACCGCCACCTTGCGGCTGGCTGTAGAAGTTAACCGGAACGCGTCATCTGATGGGCCCCGGTCACGTGACCGCTACCCTTTTCGCACCTGCGGTTTAGTACCTATGTATTTGGCTTACTCTATATCATTTGACATGTTTTCTTTTTTGATTTATTTTGATTGTTCCTATGCCAGCGACGTGTGTGGTATCCATGGCAACCACAGGAGCAAGAATGCTTACTTCTTGTTTTGTAATCAGCTCTTGTTCAGACAAATAATTCTGAAACTGGCACATGTCAATCACTTTGCACCTCTCGTTTGCCTCTGTTGGCACGCACCGGTCGCTTGGACTGGGCTAGTTGGGCAAACACAGATTAACAATAGCCGAACGAACTACCCGCTAGCCAGCTTTCCTAAATGACTAAAATTGAAGAGACATGCATCAAAGGAATCTCCCCGTTTCATCCACTCAATGTTTTTCTACACGATAATACTTTTACAGAACGATATATCTGTGTCTCATCATGGTTGAGCAACAAATGATATGAAATTTCCAATCTGTGACAAAGTTTTCATCGTGATACACAAACCTAACAATACTGTACTGGCCAACATACCCCCATATACTCCTCCTTCGACCTCTTCCATCACACTCCTGCTCACCAGGTGGCACTCTCACGTCTATCTGACTCAGCGCTGCCATAGAAACGGCCTCCATAGCCTTGGCAACATAGCCCTGTGGCAGTTTGTTTCGATGGTCATAAACTGAGGTTCATTCGGCTCATCAACTGTCGTCATGTCCTCGTGAATTGTCCCTAAAGAGGACAGATGGTGACTGTCTCAATGACCTGCTCAGCGCCCCCATGCGGTAGGCAGACGGCGGAGAGTGTCTCTCGGTGAGTATCTCGATAATGGTTGACGGGAGTACTTACTTGGGGCCAGATTCAGGGCTCTGGCTGTGCAGTCTGTGCTACGGGAAAGAGACCCCGATGCCTGGCTCCAGAGCAAGCCAAACATACTTGTGTATGACTGACCGGAAACGCGTCATCGTGATTGAACTTCGTGAACTCTGTATTGACAGTATCTTACTGTATAACTAGCACCGGAAGTTCATTTATCAGCAGGGCCTTCAATGATGGCGGGGGAACGTCACTGGACTGTTCTTTAATTAAAATATCACCTTGGCAACATGACGCTCTGACGTCATACCATCGTTCTTCGTTTGCTATTTCGATTGAGGAGTGTGGCACGTGATATATACGTGTTAATTTAACAGCAAAAACGCCATATAGCATTATATTGGATGCCTCCCGCCACACGATTGTTTTAGCATGAGCATCAATCTTGTTTCAAGCTAGGGCGGAACTGCTAAACACGTTTCAATATTAATGTGAAATTTTGGCTGAAAAAGGAAATTCAATCGATAAATGTGATGCGAACACGTTTCGCAATGACGAAGCTGTTACAAAATGAGCGTTAAGTTAAAACGTCAGTTAGTTAGCCTGATGGGCGGGCAGTGTGGCTCATCCACAACGCAACCGGCGGCGGAGTAATAAGCCTAATGGATCACCGGGGGTTGCATAACGCCCCTTCCCCGCTACCCCCTGCCCTTCCCCCCGACCCCCCGCCTACTGCCCCACCACCACCACCACCACCCCCACCCCCTGCCCTTCCCCCCGACCCCGCGCCTACTGCCCCACCACCACCACCACCCCCCCCCCCCCTGTCATTAGTCGTGATTTACACGTGTCTTTCCGTCACGTGGCTGCCTCCTCCTGATGGCATAGCCTCTGTCGCCTATCCCCAGGGGACGCCACTGCATGGTCACGAGATCGTGTGACGTGGGCGCCACGTGATTACGTATACAGGGAAGAACAACGCGTGTCAGCCCGAAGGGGGAACACCCGGGGGTGTAGTAGCGTCGCTGTTACTATATGGAGTACGGCTCATTATGGCATATATATTTATCTAGCGCCTATCTCTCGTGTGTTGGCCGTAATAAGGCAGCCGCCGGCTAGTCCAAGTATAGCAACGTCAGCGTGGAACATATGCGACTTCAGCAAACAACTGAAGGCACCTTGATATAACCTTGGAGATTTTCCTGAGGCCCATGGACCGTATTCGACTGATTGTATTTGTGTCTTCGCTCTTCAATCATAGCATTAATTTCATTTTCAGTCATATGTTTAAGTTAAATATATATATATATATAATATGAACACAAAAGGTGGACGTTTTGTTAAATCCTACCTATGTCTCATCCTTGCATGTCTTGTGTTTCTGGGTCCGTCTTGGCCCATTTTCCGCCAAGGTGGAGTAAAAATACTCGCCTATCGCCATCATTATGCGTCTGATATGATAAATGTTTCCCTCATTCCCAGTAGGTACATTCTCACTGATAACAACTGATACAGTCCCAAGCCCAGAGTGCCGAGTCCTCTCCTCACTCACCATTATAACTCGCGCCGCCTTATCACTCTGACAGACTCCCTGGAATCCCGGACCTGTCACCCTCGACCTTCTCACCCCCGGCCTGCTGCCAAATCAACACGCCTCACTTCAGGGGGTTTGTAACAAGTCGGGCGGTGGATTAACCCTCCACACCCTTCAGCGTGGACCCCGCCCACCCCATGACCGCAACCATGCTCCCTCCCTCCCTCCCTCCCTCCCTCCAGCCTACCCCCGCCCCCACTGCGCTCTTCGCCTCGGGCCACACTTCCCCCCCCCTCCCTCCCCCCCATCCATGCCCCTCCCCGCCCCGCCCGGCCGAGGTCACTTGCCCTTGCTGCAGGATGCCGAAGCCATCAATTCTACGGGATGCTGATCTACGGCAGATTTGACCTTGGCAGAGGTCGCTTTCCCGCAGCAGAGCGCGAAATCCCTTCACACCGAGGGGCAATGAACTGCCGCATAAATCGGCCAGGTCCGCAGCGCCATCTAGGGGCCAACTTTTAAATAAGGGCCATTAATAGCGCTGAGCGGCGACAAGCACGCGGACACGTTGTCAAGGTGACGCCCGGAAGTGAGAACTGTGGGCTTGGTACTGGGTGAACATCTTGGGACCTCCTTTAAGTATTATTCACTCCCTTGGCTTGCTACTCCGCTCCATCGTAGGGGCCAGTCAAGCCGGGATATAGATAGGCAGCGCGTTCGGCCATTGCCCGCCAACGCAGCCAGTATGTGGTTCGATTCGCGCCTGTGCAAATGTCTATGCTTCTGCAGGGTAAAGACGCCTTTCTGTCATGTCTTTCTTCGCAAACAGCAGGATGTTACTCCGGGAGACTCAGCCTTGACCCTTCCCATTACCACGATATGACCTACGAAAGCCGCAGACCCCAACCACCTGCCCAACGCCGTACCATTCAGCCTCAGGTCATGGTCAAGGCTGTCTCAGCCTTGACCCTTCCCATTACCACGATATGACCTACCGAAGCCGCAGACCCCAACCACCTGCCCAACGCCGTACCATTAAGCCTCAGGTCATGGTCAAGGCTGTTTCAACCTTGACCCTTCCCATTACCACGATACGACCTACCGAAGCCGCAGACCCCAACCACCTGCCCAACGCCGTACCATTAAGCCTCAGGTCATGGTCAAGGCTGTCTCAGCCTTGACCCTTCCCATTACCACGATATGACCTACCGAAGCCGCAGACCCCAACCACCTGCCCAACGCCGTACCATTAAGCCTCAGGTCATGGTCAAGGTTGTCTCAGCCTTGACCCTTCCCATTACCACGATATGACCTACCGAAGCCGCAGACCCCAACCACCTGCCCAACGCCGTACCATTCAGCCTCAGGTCATGGTCAAGGTTGTCTCAGCCTTGACCCTTCCCATTACCACGATATGACCTACCGAAGCCGCAGACCCCAACCACCTGCCCAACGCCGTACCATTCAGCGCCAGGTCATGGTCAAGGCTGAGACAGCCTTGACCCTTCCCATTACCACGATATGACCTACCGAAGCCGCAGACCTCAACCACCTGCCCAACGCCGTACCATTCAGCCTCAGGTCATGGTCAAGGCTGTCTCAGCCTTGACCCTTCCCATTACCACAATATGACCTACCGAAGCCGCAGACCTCAACCACCTGCCCAACGCTGTACCATTCAGCGCCAGGTCATGGTCAAGGCTGTTGCAACCTTGACCCTTCCCATTACCACGATATGACCTACCGAAGCCCGCAGACCTCAACCACCTGCCCAATGCCGTACCATTTAGCCTCAGGTCATGGTCAAGGTTGTTTCAGCCTTGACCCTTCCCATTACCACGATATGACCTACCGAAGCCGCAGACCTCAACCACCTGCCCAACGCTGTACCATTCAGCGCCAGGTCATGGTCAAGGCTGAGACAGCCTTGACCCTTCCCATTACCACGATATGACCTACCAAAGCCCGCAGACCTCAACCACCTGCCCAATGCCGTACCATTTAGCCCCAGGTCATGGTCAAGGTTGTCTCAGCCTTGACCCTTCCCATTACCACGATATGACCTACCGAAGCCGCAGACCCCAACCACCTGCCCAACGCCGTACCATTCAGCCCCAGGTCATGGTCAAGGCTGCATGGCATCCGATGGCATACCATGTCTGTGAGTGTACACCTTAACCCATTCTCCATGTATGTCCATCGTCCGGTATGAGGCAGGTCGGCCGAGGTGTACAGAGATTTAAAATAACCAGGCAAGTGTCCTCGGCAGTCCAAAGAGAAAGACCGCATTTCCTGGCAGTCATTGGAAGGAAATTATACATTCCACCGGCTCCAATGGCACTAATCAACTGCAAATCAGTACGTCTTTACTCCAGCGCAATTTACAACGCACAACAAAAACCCGTCCCTCCCTGCCCCCCAAAGAGACGTGGCGGCGACCCTCCCAACGTGGCTATGACTGATGTCTCACTGGCGAGGGCGGAGTGGCGTCTTCCACTATTATCTCGCACCGGCGCCGCCCTATGATACCTCCCCACCCCCATACCGCCCTCTACCCCCCCCCCCCTCCCACCCCCATACCGCCCTCTACCCCCCCCCCCCACCCGCCTTCTGCCTCCCCCCCCCTCCCCGCCTCCAGGCTGCCATGAGATACATACCCCCCAGGCGGAGGACCCTACACCCTACACCCCCACCCGCCGCCCTCCTGCCGCTATATAGTGCGGGTATCAATCGCTGTTGGTTGCCCCGTATTATAACAGCGGGCAATGAGGCACTAATGGGCCGGGGCGGGTGGCAGGTTTATCGAGGAGGGTCCGGGTTTATCGAAGACAAACAGTCGTCCCTCGGCCACCCCTGATGGAGGATAAACCTCCAGTTATGGAGCTAATTAACCGACGAAGCTTGCCCCCCGCGGCCGTATGGTGGAGCCACTGTAGCGGCATCCCGACTCTGGGTGGCTGGTGGCCAGGCAATGGGGTGGGTGAGGGTATATGAAAACAACAGAAATATGATGAACAATGTATCCATAGAGAACTTTTTTCGTCAGATTAGGCCTGACTTTCTATATTGCATATCCTTCGGTATTTTGTTTCCTTCTCCCGTTTAGTTTCCTATATTCTTCTCACTTCTATTGTTCTGCCACCATCAATCACATGTATGTATACGCGTTTGATTATCTTAATTCTGCAGACCGATTCCTCACAGTCGTCTATCGCTTGCCGCCAGTCTGTGTTATAACATAGAGGGAGGGGGGGCCTCACTGGCTCAGTCGGTAGGCAGGCGGAGCTGCAGATCAGTAGGTCGTGGGTTCGCGCCTTGCTACTTGCATTTGGGCGATGTTTCATCCAACCCTATTAGCAATCGAAAATCGGTTCAACCCTTATACTTAAAAAGTGTCCAAAAACACAAAGCATTTCATTTCATTTTCTGCCACCAGTCAATGCAAGGTTCAATCGTACGCCGCTGAGTGTCTACTCAGCTTCCCAGTACCCCAACCACATCCTGCCCCCACCCCCCCTGCTCTCTTCGGATTCCCGACATTGTGGCTTTCAGAGTCTCCACAAAAAAATGTGACCGTATCACTCGTTAACCCCCGGGACCTCGGCAGTTGTGAGAACAATGCGCTTAAAACTGTCGCTTCCCTGCTACCTGCTATGTGACCGGGGTTGGCGTCCCAAGAGATAAAGGACAAGATGGTCTCTACTTCCCCCGGTACGGAGGCGGGGTGCCTTTCCGATAAACGAAATGTACTGACCATGGTAGCTGTCACGTTGGCTTGAAACACGCTGATCGGAAGACCAGATTTTCTACGTTCACCAATATGTATCAATAAGGAGTTTATAACAACGAAGCAGTTATAGAATGAGGGGCGAATTCAAAGACTGTTGAGAGCGAAAATATAAAAGGCCAACTTGGATTTACGTTAACGGGGAACAATAAAATTGGTCCAAAGGGCAAAGAAAGTGCAGCAGTTACGACAAGCGGGGCGGGTTGTCTGGTATGGGCTTCAGAGACAATATAGAGAAGAAAAAGAAAGTTGGGTGGAGTGGGTGGCAATGAGATTATGCCTTCACCGTGGGACTAAATCATACGCAGAAGGACTGTAAATCGCGACCAATTTACCCCGACCGCACCCGCCCTCCCTGGTTGCGTGTTGGGGGCAGGGGGTGCGGACGCGAGGCGGGTGGGGAGCAGAGGAGGGGTGGGGAGCAGAGGAGGGGTGGGGAGCAGAGGAGGGGTGGGGAGCAGAGGAGGGGTGGGGAGTATCCAGTACATGAGACCGGCCCGGGTATTCTTCACTTGTTCCTCAATGCCCCTCCCCCCGCCCCTCCCCCCCCCCCCGACCCTACCACCCCTCGCAGGGCTTCACAAAGCCGGGGCAAATTTTTCGCCGATGACTCCGAATAGTGCCGTAAATCAACAAGACGGCGTGTTGGAACCAAATGAGCAGTTGTCACGCGACAGAGCGCTTGGCATTGGCAGGCGGGTTCCAGACATTTCCCCCCGCCCCTCCCCCCTCCCTTTCCTATGTCTCATTTTTCTCCCCGTTACCATATCTAACCAAGCTACCCCCTAAACTAAAGCCTCCACCCCCACCCCCCAAACACACACATTCAACCTCCACGGCCCCTCCCCTAGCCGCCTGTCGGTGGCTATACACAATACGACTCGGGTCCATTGCGCCCTGAATGGCGAACGGTCCACAGGTCGCGATCCCAGCATGCAATTTGTTCCCGTAACAATGCCCCGGGCGGAAGTGAGCGCCGCCTGGTGGCGTCTCTGTGCCATCCTCTATATCCCTGACGCGCATTTCAGTTCCGGGGGGACGCTCGCCGGGGAAAAACAACGAAGCCCTTAATAGAAGTCTCTTCAGTCGCCGCTTGCATTTCTTCTGCCATTTCATTAAGTGTGACAGGGACTTTGATAGCACCCAGGTTTTTGTGTCCTGTGTGTGCCATTGCAGGTCCGCAGACGCAGTCGCCGACGGGTTGGTTGTAAACTTGTCAGGCTTCTTGCTTTATTTAGGGTCACCGGGAGCACGTCCGTCAAAAAAACAAACAGGAGGTGCAAATGAAATATTTTGCGCCATGGATATTTAGCAAACTGTCATGGTTTTTAACGCTGATTTTCCGGTATAAATTCACCAGTGGTTTCTGCAATGAAGTCCAATCTTGCGGACAGTACAGTAGCAATAAGCGATCAGGGTATCCATGCTCGGTAATGACATGGCAAAAATGCCGTTGCAAAATCCTTCATAGTAAAATAAAATAAACTTATTTAAGGAACTACACAGTATTCCACCTTGGGAGGATGTCCGAGGTGATGGGTTCAAGGGAAGGGGTGGGGGGGGACTATGACAGCTGGTAATAATAATCGATCCCAGAATGCCGTGCGAGATAGTCTACGGAAGCAACTTTCCCACGACAACGACTAACCGGAAGTTTCCAGCATGAGCATAGCGCCCTCTACCGAAGACTCGTCATACATAGTTTCTTCATATATATATATACGATGAAGACATGCATTGTGCGGACAGTTAATTGCGGCTTTGAGTCAACCAACTGAAGTTTTCAGCCAGCTTTGTGCACACATTGTTACGAAACCGTCTGGTTTCCCCCAGGAGCATACGTATGATTGAATGAATTGTTGGTGTTATGCTACGATACCAGTGACATTTACAACTACACAAAGGCCACAGAAAGTCAATTCTCGGTAAAGTTTTGGTGAAAGATTCCAGGGTACCTAACATTATCTCTATCAGGACAGGACAAGATTTATCAAAAATGTAAAAGAATTTATGCATGCTGAAATATCGTTGTGAAAAGACGACCGATATATACAGGATGTATTATATCTATATATTTATTTACGACTCAGCTGCAAATAATGCCGATTGCACTGGCAATATCTGGGCATTGTCGACGTCGGCTTGACCTTGCTTCGGGCCTTGATAGCCCTCATTGAAGGCATGCCGGTGTTCATCACATGAAAGGCCTCCACGGCAGAATGGTATAACAGGTGAAGACCCACAGACGCCATTAATCATCCCGAATGCGTCACCCGATGTATATATTTCCCAGTGCTGTCATCTGTCACGCATGACAGGCGGAGGCGAAGGCACAATGACGGAGTGAGAGGAAGTGCTGGACATTGGCCGAGACAGGATTGCCGTGCTCCGCGCATTGTAGGTCACGAGCCCCAAATCGAATATTGCGACTTCGTGGGAGCCGGTTAGGATCTTGAACTTCAATGTTATCATTTCAAGCCGCCATTTCTGTACGTGCCATTTCTATATATCTATATTTTTCATGTTCAAAATAGAACGATAGGTTTGAATATGAATATTTGTCTTGCTATATGTCATGAACAAGTCAAGTCAAATATCATTTAATCAAACCAAGTGCACAAAAATGAGAGCCTGCATACATCAAGTCAAGATTTTTTTTTTTAAATACACAAATTGGTTTGGGAGACACCGAACAAACCCCCAAGCTGGGCATATTAAATGGAAGAACATCGCTATGCGGCATATAAACGTGAAACAATAGTCCAACAACAATTTGACATTCAGACAACGTATTTAGATATTAGATAACAGATTAAGAGCTTAGAAGTACAGTACACGCGTCTCTATGCGTATGTTGTTAGATTTTAATGAAGTTATTGATCATGTTAAAATAGAGCAATAGGTTTAAATAGGGATATTTGTCTTGTTGAATTTGTCATGAACATTGAAGGCATTTTTGTTCGGAACATTTTGATATTAAGACAACGTATTTAAACATTAGGGGTTTAGAAGAACACTGTAAGCGTATCTAAGCTTATCCAGTTTCCATGCTTTTGCCGAAAATATTCTAGATGCTTGATGTTTCTTCGTGATAGAGGCTGAGATCTTTTCACAATGCGGTTTCTGAAATCTGCCTAAATACATATAGTGCCTGAGTACACAATGAATTCGATGTGGGTTTGCGGACAGGAACTGCTGAGAGCGGTCTTCTTTCCAAAGGGAACCGCCTCACCGAGCAGATATTATTATATCAAGTCCCGTAATCATGTTAGACTAGATCAGGGGGCGCCGCCGCGGGAATCTCCGGTAGAGGGCGAGGTACCAGTTCTCTGTAAAGGGCGCTAATCCCGTTGGAGATCACTTCCATTCGGTGGTGGTCGCCCCTTCGATGCTTTCGAAAACCACTTCCGCAAGGCAATTCTGGGATCGACTATAAATTATTGCAAGCGAATAAAAGACCCTTCCAATGTGGAATAACATACTACTCCAGCATTATTTTAACTCGTTATGAAAGCGCTTTCTTTGCCGAGAAGGTGGATTAAGGCAGGATGAGGGTGGATTTGTTTGTGAATAAATACCGCATACCATCGGGGTATATGAAACATATGCGATACATAATCAACAATTGTAGTATTATATATATATACGACCTATATGTGAACATAACACGCAGTCATGAAGACTGGTTGGTATCAAAAAAAAACAGAAGCCAACTAAAATAGTATTGAGAAGAAGCTAAAATACGATCGTGTAATATGATGTCCACCACAAAGAGAGAGTGTGATATCTCTGTTGTGTACCCAGTGGCTGGGCGGCTTGCCCTGGCAGCCCAGCAGGCCTGCAGAGACTAGGCTGGTCTGCAGTCTGCCGTAATGTATGTGAAGGGTTCGACAATCACAGCTCGTTATCGTTATGAATGTGGGGCAGAGGGGGCCTCGTTATAACCACAAGCTTCTACCAATACCCCGCTGTAATGCGGAGTGGGAGGGGGGGGGGGAGGCGGCAGGGCGGAGGGGGAGAGGGAGGGTGGGAGGGTGGGGAAAGAGAAATCGCGAATGGGAGCCGATAGTTAGGTATTTCTTATTTATTTTTTATTTCTGTTCACAAAACATTTTGCCTCAACTTGTTGGGCGTTTACAGGTGACGTAAATCTCGAACTTTATTACCGCTAGGTGTCGGGGACGCGCAGACGCGGCCGCCAGGTGTCACCCTGAAAAAACAAACCGGATGTGACGTAGTGTCCATGGTCTTCACCCCCCCCCCTCCCCTCCCTCCCCCACGTCCTTCGAGCGGTAGGCTTTGCCGCACGTAACCCGCCTGGTAGCTGTCCCATCGGGGTTGTTCTTACGGGCTCCGCGTTGATGACGTCATAAAAGCCGCGTCCCGCCGTGGGGGTGTCACAGCAGAACAAATATGGCCGCTTTGATAAAACAGGCCGGTGACACAGGGCGGGGCGACCGTGATGAACGCCCGACAGGCCGCCAAGGGGCGCCAACTCCATGGCGTAATTGAATTAGAAGACACGAGTTATTGCCTGGTGATGGGGCGAGGGGGGGGGGGGGAGGAGCGGCATGACAGAAGAGGCACGGAGAGGTTGATATCCGAGGTAAAGGGTTGGAGGGGGGGAGGGGGTATGACAGAAGAGGGACGGGGAGGGGGATGTCCAGGGTAAAGGGTTGGAGAGGGGGAGGGGGTATGACAGAAGAGGGACGGGGAGGGGGATGTCCAAGGTAAAGGGTTGGAGAGGGGGAGGGGGTATGACAGAAGAGGGACGGGGAGGGGGGATGTCCAGGGTAAAGGTTTGGATAGGGGAGGGGGTATGACAGAAGAGGGACGGGGAGGGGGATGTCCAAGGTAAAGGGTTGGAGAGGGGAGGGGGTATGACAGAAGAGGGACGGGGAGGGGGATGTCCAAGGTAAAGGGTTGGAGAGGGGAGGGGGTATGACAGAAGAGGGACGGGGAGGGGATGTCCAAGGTAAAGGGTTGGAGAGGGGAGGGGGTATGACAGAAGAGGGACGGAGAGGGGGGATGTCCAAGGTAAGGGTTGGAGAGGGGGATGGGGTATGACAGAAGAGGGACGGAGAGGGGGGTGTCCAAGGTAAAGGGTTGGAGAGGGGGAGGGGCTATGACAGAAGAGGGACGGGGAGGGGGATGTCCAAGGTAAAGGGGTGGAGAGGGGAGGGGGTATGACAGAAGAGGGACAGGGAGATGGATGTCCAAGGTAAGGGTTGGAGAGGGGAGGGGGTATGACAGATGAGGGACGGAGATGGGGGTGTCCAAGGTAAAGGGTTGGAGAGGGGAGGGGGTATGACAGAAGAGGGACGGGGAGGGGGATGTCCAAGGTAAAGGGTTGGAGAGGGGAAGGGGTATGACAGAAGAGGGACGGGGAGGGGGATGTCCAAGGTAATGGGTTGGAGAGGGGGAGGGGGTATGACAGAAGAGGGACGGGGAGGGGGATGTCCAAGGTAAAGGGGTGGAGAGGGGGAGGGGGTATGACAGAAGAGGGACGGGGAGGGGGTATGTCCAAGGTAAAGGGGTGGAGAGGGGAAGGGGTATGACAGAAGAGGGACGGGGAGGGGGTATGTCCAAGGTAAAGGGGTGGAGAGGGAGGGGGTATGACAGAAGAGGGACGGGGAGGGGTATGTCCAGGGTAAAGGGGTGGAGAGGGGAGGGGTATGACAGAAGAGGGACGGGGAGGGGGATGTCCAAGGTAGAGGGTTGGAGAGGGGGAGGGTATGACAGAAGAGGGACGGGGAGGGGGATGTCCAAGGTAAAGGGTTGGAGAGGGGAGGGGTATGACAGAAGAGGGACGGGGAGGGGGATGTCCAAGGTAAAGGGTTGGAGAGGGGAGGGGTATGACAGAAGAGGGACGGGGAGGGAGATGTCCAAGGTAAAGGGTTGGAGAGGGGGAGGGGTATGACAGAAGAGGGACGGGGAGGGGGATGTCCAAGGTAAAGGGTTGGAGAGGAGAGGGCCACTTCTCTCACGTCTTACAGCCAAGGTTGGTGGCGCCACCTGGGCAGTGCTGCTGGTGGCTTCCTGTGAATTACCACAACGCGAGATTATTGCAAGACTATCATCCATTACTTTAACTGCACCTCTACAGGATTACAATAGTTTAGGAATTTGTGAGCCACAATGCAAGGTACATATAAAGCCAATAACCCGTTACTCGTGCTTACGTTAATCAACAGGCGTCAGATCAGTGTTGCAACACCTGTGGCCTATTCGCATACACATTTATCCAGCTACGGGGCGTAGTCGGTTAAAATCGCCCATAATTTACAAGGTAACTTCACCCGACTAAGCCCCCGTAGTCGGCTACACTAGGTTCGTGAAATCCACCACTGCCCGACACGCTATGATGAGGGACTCACGGGTATAACATACGGGCCCCTCGGGTGATTATGGCGGTGCGACACTCTTCACCAGCACCGCCAGGTGTCTCTGGTGTCCGGTAACAACGGCTGTAGGGTGAGGTGTACTGGTTCACCATACAACTCGACCATGCACGTGTCTCATTGTCAGCCTGACACTAACTTGTCACCGGTGGTACATCATTTATGGCGGGTACAATGCTGCAAGGGGTGGTGGGTGGGCTCTGGCGGGGGGTGGGGGGTTTGGCGGGGGGGGGTGGGGGGCGGTGAGGCGTGGGGGGCTGACCTGGTAGACAACCCCGCACAGAGGGTTGGTCAGACTTACCTACCTACCTATTACTATGGAGGCCAACAAGGCAGCCCTCGGAAGGCGGAAGAAGGTGTGCGTTGTAGAGGGGTGGACTGGGGGGTGGGGGTGGGGGGGGGTCGAC
>CAXHSH010000892.1:0-18887 GCA_964019135.1 Arenicola marina
CGTCCGTTGCCTAGCCGGCGCCCTTGACCTTTCACGAACCGATACGGTGTCTCCACCTTTCCGGTCCCGGGGAAAAGGATGGCGGACGGTTGACCCGCTTTGTGTCGCATTGTGTGTCCTAACTTCGTAAAGCGATGAGTGGCCTTCCTGGCGTCCAATCATACCCCCCCCCCACCCCACCCCGCCGCTCCTGCCCACCTCCACACCCAGCACTTCACCTGCCCCCCCCCCCTAGCATTACTACACAAGCTATTGATACGCCATTGAGCATGCTGCAGACGGCCTGAGTAAGGAGGCGCCGTGTTTGTTTGATATGTCATGGAATAGAGCGCTGTAAGCGAGCCGTTCCCTATCCGGTGGGTGGGTGGGTGGATTTCTGTCTTCTGTGGCTGGGTCCGATAGCTTCACCGCTCAGGCGAGCTTTGTCGTGGCTCCGGCAGTCTGCGGGTGTGGGTTACACGTGGTGGTGTGTAACCAGTCATATACATTGTAATGTTTACCCAGTCCACATATTGTAATGTGTAACCAGTCGACATATTGTAATGTGTAACCAGTCCACAAACATATTGTCATGTGTCACCAGTCTACATACAGACCGTAATGTGTAACCAGTCCACATACACACTGTAATGTGTAACCAGTCCACATACATCCCGTTATGTGTAACCAGTCCACATACACACTGTAATGTGTAACCAGTCCACATACATCCCGTTATGTGTAACCAGTCCACATATTGTAATGTGTAACCAGTCCACAAACATGTTATCATGTGTCACCAGTCCACATACACACTGAAATGTGTAACCAGTCCACATACACATTGTAATGTGTAACCAGTCCACAGTGTTACATTGTAATGTGTAACCAGTCCACATACACATTGTAATGTGTAACCAGTCCACATGCACATTGTAATGTGTAACCAGTCCACAGTGTTACATTGTAATGTGTAACCAGTCCACAGTGTTATATTGTGACTTGTACCAATCCACATACACATTGTAATGTATAACCAGTCCACATACATTGTAATGTGTAACCTGTCCACATACACATTGTAATGTGTAACCAGTCCACATACACATTGTAATGTGTAACCAGTCCACAGTGTTACATTGTAATGTGTAACCAGTCCACAGTGTTATATTGGGACTTGTAGCCAATCCACATACACATTGTAATGTATAACCAGTCCACATACATTGTAATGTGTAACCTGTCCACATACACATTGTAATGTATAACCAGTCCACATACACATTGTAATGTGTAACCAGTCTACATACACATTGTAATGTGTAACCTGTCTACATACACATTGTAATATATTACCAATCTGTTTACGCTTTTCTAATCAGCACGTTTCCTTCAAATAACTGTGTTTATTTGGGTTTCAGGATTGATCAAATGACCTGAGGATAGAATGACGGCTGAAGGTGAGTCAATCTTTACCCTTTTTTCACCGCCGTACCAACTTGCGATGAAGCATGGCATTACATTTTTCATTTACCGTTGATTGATTGATTAAACGTTCCTCTTATACTTCCATTGCAATGCCACGCAGTTCCCGATACATTAAAGGAGACTCCATGGTCCAGTAGTCAGGCAGACTGACTTGCAGAGCAAAGGGTCACGGGTTCGCGCCCTGGTATATTGTTCACCCTGGTTTAGTCATCGTGGGTACATACGTCGCTTAAAGCAATATATTCTGTAGTTGTTTGTATTAACAACTCTCCATGTCAAATAATTATATTCTGCGTTAATATAAATCCTGAAAGCCTTTGGGCTATCCGGAGAGAAGCAGATTTGTTCACCGGAGCAGAAGTTGGTGGCCGGCTTTACATCACTGCGGGCCTGTTCGCTATTCGGTAGGATCATCAATAAAACGCGGAAGACTAGGGAAAACCTTCTTCGCGGGGGAAATTCTGCGGATTTTTCCGCAGTAATTCGCATGATTTCGCAGGTACTATTTCGCGTTTTATTGAGACCCGTTCGGTATTCTGTGTGATGTCGACAGCGGCTCGCTAGGACGTCCGCGCGCGATATAAATGAACCGCGTAGTTTTATGTTGAAATTGTTGTTTTACAGACTCAAAGAGATAAATAACATATGCATCATAATTTTGAGATGCTCTTAGATGTCTTGATTCCAAAAAGCACAAAAATCTATGATGGCGCATGTAATTATGACCAGGGATTGGAGACCGACATCAACCCCCCCCCCCCCCCCCCCGCCTGCCTCCCGCTCTCGTTCGGCCACTGCCACAACGGGGAGCTCCTCCTCCCTGCGTGCTCCACTGACCCACAACCCCAGGCGTCGGCTGGACGGTGGCGCCTCTGTCGGCCGGAGAAGGAGTCCATTTGGTGGCCACAGCATTCCAACAGGTGGCAGCACAAACGGCGGGAGCCCGGGTCCCAACCTGATGGGACGTCCATCATCGGGAGGAGAGGGCGTCCAGAGGGAGGGGAGAGGGAGGGAGGGAGGGGTTCCTGCCTCGTAGAGTGGCGGCCAAGACGCACAGATCAGCGTCTCATGACTTCCGCAGACGTTAGCTAGTTACGTCCGGTCCGGTGGGAGGGGTGGGTGGTGGTGGTGGGTAGGGGTGGGGTGCGGGGGTTTAGGGATCCAAGCGTAGAGCGCTGGGTGATAGGTAGGTCGGTAGGTAGCAATGCAGAGGCCGGAAAAACCAGGCTTTTCAGCGACGGGTGGGTGGGGGGGGGGGGTGCTCTGTGCCAACATCTCATAGCCGTTGGTTGGCCCAGTGCCCCGCTTCCAACAGGTGGACCGGTGGGACCCCCCACCCGGTCCGTTTGGTCTGCCTCGCTCCGACTGATTTGTAGCCCGCTGGCCGCTGCAAATTGCTCTGGTATCTTTGACCGGGTGATTGACTATGGTGTTGGTTGGGTGGCGGGGGGGGGGGGGGGGGTGGCGAAGCAAGTCTCCGTGACCCTCGTCTCTTTGACGTGCGCTCCGTAAGACTCGGCGGGGTGGGGGTCCCGAACGCGTGGCTGAAAATGTGGTCCAGACGGTAAATAGACGTTGGTATGGCGACGGTTGCCAGGGGATATAGTGGGGGGAATATCTGGCGCCACATCGGAATGCCGCGGAGCAGTTGTCGGGCGTCTCCGCCCCACTTAAGCGCCCCCCCCCCACCCTCCTCCTCCTCCCCTGCACCCCTCTCACCCAACCCCCTCCCCTCTCTCTCGCCCCTGTAGGGGAGGGGGGTGGCCGGTTTGTTTTGACGGGGTTGAGGTCGCTGATACTGACCAGGCGACGTGGGTGCCCCAGGGGAGGAGAGGCGGTAGGGGTGGGCCAGGGAGGGCAAACATCTACTCTATCATCCTCTTCCTCCACTTCAACCTCTCATACACCCTCTCCCCCCCCCCTCCCCCCCCCCTCACCCCCGCCTCACCCCCGGCAGACAGGGGTGGCATCTGTTTGGCGGCGACCCGATAATAACCCGGGGGACCCGGCCTGACCCGTCAGACCTGATCACTGATTCCCCGTCACCCCGTGGTACCCGCCGCATGGGAGAGGGCCGCTGGGACAGAGAGGGCTGCGATGGGGGCGGTGCGGGGCGGGGCGGGGCGCGGCGGGGCGAGGTGGGGCGGGAGCCACGTGGGCCCGTCCCTGGCGTACCACTTTACGGCATTGGGCTATTGGCCAGAAATTTGTAAGTGAAGGCTATAAATAGAACACACCATATCGGGCAGGGGCTAAATGAAGACGTAAATGGCGGGAATCGCTGGGATATGGAGGGTCAGTCTGGCTCGCCATGTCTCGTCCCCGATATAGCCTTACCACCCCCACCCCCACCCCCACCCCCTGTCGCTGGACTGTCTATGTGGACTGTTGGACTGTCGCTCCAAGCATGTCGTACCATGTGTCAAAGCCCTGATTGACCTCTGACCCCTGACCCTGACTGTCATGTTCCTGGGATGAACGTCCTGGCGATCCACTTGGTCCTGCCGACCACGAGAACGATTGCTCCCAACACGCTAAATCAAAAAATCTTCCATTAGAGGGCGCCCTTTGCTGACGTTGTCAGAATGTCCTCTGGCCGAACGAGGCGCGGCTTGGTGGCGTAGACGCGGGGTTAGGGGAGGTGGGGGGGAGGGGATATTGAGAGGGAGGGACCTGGGAATTCCCGCTTGCGACTGTCGCGCCGTTTACAACTAACAGGCTTGAAGCACAAAAAGTGACAGTAATGTCAGCAATGGTGTTGAGGTGTTGGCTGGCAGCCAGCGCTCTCCCGGGGGACCCGTGGGACCCGTGGAACCCGTGGGACCCGTGGGTGGGTGGTGTGTGCTTGTTAAATTAATATTCTACAATTTAACGCTTCCAGACGGTGTTTAAACGGTTCCGTGTCTCCTACGGTTGCGGTGTATCCTACGGTAGCGGTGTCTCCTACGGTAGCGGTGTCTCCTACGGTAGCGGTGTCTCCTACGGTAGCGGTGTCTCCTACGGTAGCGGTGTCTATAGCGGTGTCTCCTACGGTAGCGGTGTCTCCTACTGTAGCGGTGTCTCCTACGGTAGCGGTGTCTCCTACGGTAGCGGTGTCTCCTACGGTAGCGGTGTCTCCTACGGTAGCGGTGTCTCCTACGGTAGTGGTGTCTCCTACGGTAGCGGTGTCTCCTACGGTAGCGGTGTCTCTAGCGGTGTCTCCTACGGTAGCGGTGTCTCCTACTGTAGCGGTGTCTCTAGCGGTGTCTCCCACGGTAGCGGTGTCTCCTACGGTAGCGGTGTCTCCTACTGTAGCGGTGTCTCTAGCGGTGTCTCCTACGGTAGCGGTGTCTCTAGCGGTGTCTCCTACGGTAGCGGTGTCTCCTACGGTAGCGGTGTCTCCTACTGTAGCGGTGTCTCTAGCGGTGTCTCCTACGGTAGCGGTGTCTCCTACGGTAGCAGTGTCTCCTACTGTAGCGGTGTCTCTAGCGGTGTCTCCTACGGAAGCGGTGTCTATAGCGGTGTCTCTAGCGGTGTCTCCTACGGTAGCGGTGTCTCCTACTATAGCGGTGTCTCCTACTGTAGCGGTGTCTCTAGCGGTGTCTCCTACGGTAGCGGTGTCTCCTACGGTAGCGGTGTCTCCTACTGTAGCGGTGTCTCTAGCGGTGTCTCCTACGGTAGCGGTGTCTCCTACGGTAGCGGTGTCTCCTACTGTAGCGGTGTCTCCTACGGTAGCGGTGTCTCCTACGGTAGCGGTGTCTCCTACTGTAGCGGTGTCTCTAGCGGTGTCTCCTACGGTAGCGGTGTCTCTAGCGGTGTCTCTAGCGGTGTCTCCTACGGTAGCGGTGTCTCCTACGGTAGCGGTGTCTCCTACGGTAGCGGTGTCTCTAGCGGTGTCTCCTACGGTAGCGGTGTCTCCTACGGTAGCGGTGTCTCCTACGGTAGCGGTGTCTCCTACGGTAGCCGTGTCTCTAGCGGTGTCTCCTACGGTAGCGGTGTCTCTAGCGGTTTCTCCTACGGTAGCGGTGTCTATAGCGGTGTCTCCTACGGTAGCGGCGTCTATAGCGGTGTCTCCTACGGTAGCGGTGTCTATAGCGGTGTCTATAGCGGTGTCTCCTACGGTAGCGGTGTCTATAGCGGTGTCTATAGCGGTGTCTCCTACGGTAGCCGTGTCTCTAGCGGTGTCTCCCACGGTAGCCGTGTCTCTAGCGGTGTCTCCTACGGTAGCGGTGTCTCCCACGGTAGCCGTGTCTCTAGCGGTGTCTCCCACGGTAGCCGTGTCTCTAGCGGTGTCTCCTACGGTAGCGGTGTCTCCCACGGTAGCCGTGTCTCTAGCGGTGTCTCCCACGGTAGCCGTGTCTCTAGCGGTGTCTCCTACGGTAGCCGTGTCTCTAGCGGTGTCTCCTACGGTAGCCGTGTCTCTCTCCTACGGTAGCCGTGTCTCTCTCCTAAGGTAGTAGTGTCACAGACATCGGAAAGTCTTCCCACTCTCTGTTCTAGAAAGAGCATGTGATGACCGCTGACTTAACTGAGGGACCCACTCTTACTGTGGCTATGGTATGTATGTATGTATAGCTATATATGCAGGTCGTGATCACGTAGCGAGATGGACGGCCCGTGTCGCTCGAGGAATGTTTGTCCCTGTATTATGTTGTGACGGGCCCTCAGACGGTCAAGCCAGGAGCTCTTCTTTTAGACTGGGCATGAGACTGTAAGGGATGGGAGGGTGGCGTCGGGAGGGGGTGTGGAGGTTAGTGTGGAAGGAACTCGCTGGACAGTACGAGGACGCCACCTGGCGGCAGTCTGGGGAAGCTGGCCGCTAGACTGACCGGTCATATTTCATGATGTAGATTCCGCCACCCACCCCCACGCCCACCCCTTCCCCTCCTCCAAGTTCAGCCAGCCTTCCCGCTGCCTCCGTGCCCCGGCCCGCCGCCGCGCTTCCGTCCCTCCCAGCGACCAGACAGGGGAGGGGGTGGGCGGGGGGGGCTGGAGCGACTCGCCACCTCACCCTGACAATTCCCGGAACGGTCTCTGGCGTTGTGCCAATCGCTCGTCTCGCGGTGAATCCTCGAAAAGGAAAGCGACGCACCCCACTCCCCCCTCCCCTAACCGGAGCCCAGTGCGAGGCAGCTAGACCCCCACCTTCCTAGTCCTACTCCCCGCCTCTCGCCAAGCCCCTCCCAACAGCCCCTCTCCACCCCCGTCCCCGCTACTCTTAGCACCCCCTCACCCTCACCCCACCCCATCCCATCCCATCCCCTCACCCCTACCTATCTCCCGTCACGTCTCTAGCTGACTCGTCTGTTGGTGGTCCGAGCCCATGGTGCCGTCTAAAGCCTTGTCGCCGTCTCGCCATGCAGATATCTTCCACGCGACCCCACCCAACCCCACCCTGTCCACCCACCCCCCCACGTTGTCCATCCTCCCCCCTCCTCGTCTTGTGGGGCTTCACCCAGGTCCCCGAGACCCTGTCACCCCGGCATTCAGTGTCCATCCTCTGTTGATCCGTGTGATCCCGTGGGATACCAACACACTCCTTATACCCCCTCCCCCCCCCTCCCTTCACAACAGACCAGCACATTCGGCATCCTTGTACCCCCACCCTCCCTCCTTATACCCCCACCCTCCCTCCTTATACCCCCACCCTCCCTCCTTATACCCCTACCCTCCCTCCTTATACCCCCCACCCTCCCTCCACCACAGTCCAGCACACCCCGCGGGTAGAGAGACCACCCCTATACCCACCTCTTATATACCCCCCCCCCCTCCGCTACTGTCCAGCACACCCCGCCGGCAGAGAGAGAACCCCTATACCCACCCCTTACAACCCACCCCCCTCCGCTACTGTCCAGCACACCCCGCGGGTAGAGAGACCGCCCCTATACCCACCCCTTACACCCCCCCCCTCCACTACTGTCCAGCACACCCCGCGGGTAGAGAGACCGCCCCTATACTCACCCCTTACACCCCCCCCCCCGCTCCACTACTGTCCAGCACACCCCGCGGGTAGAGAGACCGCTCCTATACCCACCCCTTACACCCTCCCCCCTCCACTACTGTCCAGCACACCCCGCGGGTAAACACTAACTGTGCACGCCACTAACCCTAACTCGCACCCCACTAACCCTAACTCCCACCCCACTAACCCTAACTCGCACCCCAACAACCTTAACTCGCACCCCACTAACCCTCACTCGCACCCCACTAACCCTAACTCCCACCCCACAAACACTGACTCTCACCCCACTATCCCTAAATCGCATCCCACTAACCTTAACTCCCACCCTACAAACACTGACTCTCACCCCACTATCCCTAACTCGCACCGCACTAACACTGGTTCTCACCCCATCCCCACGACCACCGAACCCGCCTACTGCGCCATCTCACCGCCTGCACGCCCGGCCTACATGCGTGTTCCCACCGCTCGATATACGTCTCTCACCCTACCCCACCCCAGGCCGCCCCACCCCAGGTCGCCCCACCCCAGGCCGCTCCACCCAAGGCCGCCCCACCCCAGGCCGCTCCACCCCAGGCCGCCGCACCCCAGGTCGGCCAGTGGTCATTTTTGGTTTGGATCGGGATTGTCTGTGTGTGTGTGTGTCTTGTCAGGGTGAGGGTGGGGGTGGGAGTGGGGGTGCGGGTGCGGGTGCTGGTGAGGGTGGGGGTAGAGGGTCGCTGACGTCCCCGTCGCTGGCAGACCGCCAAAGGGTAATTCCCCTTCATGACCCCCGGGTCTCACCGGGGTTGTTAGCTCGATTTTACTTCTGAGGCCTCGCAGAACTACACCTCACACCCTTATCGGTTAGCCCCCTTCTCCCTCCCCCTTCCCTCCCGCTTCCCTCCCCTTTCCCGTCCCCTTCCCCCGAGAAATTATGCCAGCCCCCCTCCCCCCTCCCCCTGTGTGGCTGCCGGGTCGTCGCACTGGGGGTGTGACTAGGGTGTATAGGTCACGTGGTTCCGCCAATGACGCACACGCCGGCAAAACTGTTCCCCCTTCCCTCACCCCTACCTCCCTGCCTACCCATTCCCCTTACCTCATCCCCCCTCCCCTGTCCCCGCCAGTCACCCAACTTCGCTGCCTGCTCCCCGTCATAAAGTGTCTAGACACTTTGACGGGTCTGTATGTCTGTCACTCTCCCTCCCCGTCTGCCACCCCCTCCCTCCCAACCGCTAGCCCGATATATCCTCCCCGTCGCCACCCGCTCTCACCCCCCCCCCCCTCCCCACCCCCACGCCCCCCTCTCAATTAAGTGGATTATAGAGAGCAAGGTCTGTGCGCGTGTTATGATAATCCAGTGGGAGTTAATTAAATTGTATTAAGATATATTTGGTTGCTTAAAATGTTGCATCTATTCGATATCAGACCTGTATATTTATATCAATGCATGATATGTCGTGTCGTATCACATCCCCCGGCCATGATGGCGTGACGTCACGCCCCCGTGGTCCGAAGCGGCCAATAGCATCATCGACTCAGTTTGTTCTAGTCGGTTGCATGTTATTTTTGTGTTCTGTAGTTGTACGAGGGGCCTGGTGCCTGAAGTTACCAATAAACTATCTATCTATCTATCTATCTAGCATCATCGACCTGCAGATCAACAGCGACTCGGTTCGAATCCCGCTTCATCTCTTGATCATCTAGCTAATCTGGAGGATATTTCGTCCAAATAGTTCACTGTCCTCGGTTTAAAAACCCGGTGTTTTGGCGATCTAATCTAGGGCATGTATCATCCAGGTCGCCCATTGAGGGACCTGGTGCCTGAAGTTACCAATAAACTATCTATCTATCGAATAGCATCATCGACCTGGGGATACTTTGGTCCGATTGAGTCCACGTATCCGCAACACGGGGGCTCAATCAACAACTATTGTTTACGGTACGGCCTCCAGTTAACCCATGTGCTCCAGAGTTCATTGGCCTCGGTGATGGGCGACGTCAGACGGGTGGGTACTCAGGCGGCCCTGACAGCCGTCCTGACAGCGGTCCCTGACAGCGGTCCTGACAGTCAGGCCCCAGATAATAACCCTGCGGTTTGGCAGCTCACTGGGAGCCACTAACGTACGTCACATGGATGAATGCGTTCAGCGCCGGCGTCATTCTCGAGCCGTGCCGTGCTGACGGACTCGAGTCGTTGTACCTGTCATCGCCACGTCCTTATTTGGCATATTTATGGCGGGCCTGGCTGCGAGCCTAACCGGTCGTGTGCCACTTGCGGTGCAGGGCACAAATCAACCACAACTTCGCTCTCTCTTTTTTTTGTCTTTACCGTGTTTTTGCATTGTTATGTAGCGGTCTGTCATTCAAGCTTATAGACGGACGGACGCGCGCCCTTTTACAGGGTTTTTGAGGCCAAATAATTAGCGATTTCAACGACCCGTGAACCGACGTCAAAGATGCATCGGCGGTCCTATTCTATTCATACTATGGAGCGTCCCTACTTCAGTTGTTGGTAGACAGGTGACGCTGCAGATCCACGGTGGTACGGTGGGCACGGCCGATCCCGGCATCTGCTTATGGGGCAAGTTTAGTCCAATCCATTGCCATTGGTTCCTTGTCCAATCCCATGCCATTGGTTCCTTGTCCAATCCCATGCCATTGGTTCCTTGTCCAATCCCATGCCATTGGTTCCTTGTCCAATCCCATGCCATTGGTTCCTTGTCCAATCCCATGCCATTGGTTCCTTGTCCAATCCCATGCCATTGGTTCCTTGTCCAATCCCATGCCATTGGTTCCTTGTCCAATCCCATGCCATTGGTTCCTTGTCCAATCCCATGCCATTGGTTCCTTGCCCAATCCCATGCCATTGGTTCCTTGTCCAATCCCATGCCATTGGTTCCTTGTCCAATCCCATGCCATTGGTTCCTTGTCCAATCCCATGCCATTGGTTCCTTGCCCAATCTCATGCCATTGGTTCCTTGTCCAATCCCATGCCATTGGTTCCTTGTCCAATCCCATGCCATTGGTTCCTTGTCCAATCCCATGCCATTGGTTCCTTGCCCAATCTCATGCCATTGGTTCCTTGTCCAATCCCATGCCATTGGTTCCTTGTCTAGTCCTATGCCAAAGTGCTATTAATTAGGGCTGTGGCCGTCTTGTTTATATTATGTATGTTAATGTGCAAACATTGACCTATTTCTGTTTGCAAGGTTTATTTCACTCATGGTTATTGTCAGTTAAGTCTGCAGTAAAACAATTAGAAAGTCACAACTCCTTGGCAACGCGTATCGTTTGTAACTACCAACATTTGACTACGTAAACTCTAGCTGTTACTATGGATCGGTCGGAACAGTGTGCCTTCCATGTCTTTTTGTTATCGATCCATCGGGTATTAAGATTCACACCGTAATTGATACGAAAACACGCCGGTGTCAGTAGATGTTGTATGATCTACTTATGGAGATGACCTCTTTGTAACCCTATGATGACCGATATATTGCCCCCACCCAACCACTCACTCAATCCCATCTCACCATCCTTCAAACCACCGATCCGGTTCTTCGCATGTACTCTTCGTATTTATGGGGAACTGGGGGACCTCAAGTGCAGCGGACACTCGGCGAGAAACCAATAGTCAATAATCCTCAGACTGGAACTGTCAATCGGCTATCGACCAGACACCGACTGACGGACTCGTTCTTGGCTATGGGGTGAGGGGTTTGGGGGGTGTCGCGAGAGAGGGGGGGGGGCTTTCGCGGGTTTGGTGTTGGTGGTTAGTGAAGGTTTAAGCACTCCTGGCTTTCACGCCGTAGTTGCACTGTGCGGTGGGTCTGTCTGTTTTGAAAGGGGGGGGGGGGGGAGGGGGGCTCGATTGGAGGGACGGGGGTGGAGGGGGGCGGGCGGTACGGGATATTTTTACGCAAGTTTCAAGAGCCTACGGCAGCTTTCGCGCAATAATGCATATGATTTATTTTGAGGAGCTTATCAAAGGATGGCATGTATATTTTCGGCAGTTGATAATGATTGCGTTTGAGCAACACTTGGCGCTGATATCGTTTATCAGCTGTTCCCCACTCACACCCTACCCCCCCCCCCCCCCACCCCGTCCATACCATGGTCTCCCGGAAACGTCTCGGTACCACTGCGTGAAAGGAAGCGGAGTCTGGCCTCTTTCCTACAGTGCTACCAGCGGCAACAAAAATCTGTCTTCAAGCCCTTAGCGTTACGACCACCGACGAAGCCGCTCATCATCTCTGTGCCTTGACCGCGGTGTGATGGTGTCTGTGGGAACTGTGGATGTGGGCTGATGGTCGTGGCTGTTGCTGTGGGCTGACAGTGATGGCTGCGGGAACTGTGGCTGTGGTGGCTGTGGGCTGACGGTGGTGGCTGTGGCTGTGCATTGACAGTGGTCGCTGTGGCTGTGAGCTGACGGTGGTGGCTTTGGGCTGACGGTGGTGGCCATGGCTCTGGGCGGACGGTGATGGCCATGGCTGCGGGCTGACGGTGGTGGCTGTGGGCTGACGGTTATGGCCATGGCTGTGGGCTGACTGTGATGGCCATGGCCGTGGGCTGACAGTGGTGGTCATGGATGTGGGCTGACGGTGATGGCCATGGCTGTAGGCTGACGGCGGTGGCCGTGGCTATAGGCTGACGGTGGTGGCTGTGGGCTGACGGTGATGGCCGTGGCTGTGGGCTGACGGTGGTGGCCGTGGCTGTGGGCTGACGGTGGTGGCTGTGGCTGTGGGCTAACGGTGATGGCCGTGGTTGTGGGCTGACAGTGGTGGCTGTGGCTGTGGGCTGACAGTGGTGGCCGTGGCTGTGGGCTGACGGTGGTGGCCGTGGCTGTGGGCTGACGGTGATGGCCGTGGCTGTGGGCTGACAGTGGTGGCTGTGGCTGTGGGCTGACGGTGGTGGCCGTGGCTGTGGGCTGACCGTGGTAGCCGTGGCTGTGGGCTGACGGTGGTGGCCGTGGCTGTGGGCTGACAGTGGTGGCCGTGGCTGTGGGCTGACGGTGGTGACTGGGCTGACGGTGATGGCCGTGGCTGTGGGCTGACAGTGGTGGCTGTGGCTGTGGGCTGACGGTGGTGGCCGTGGCTGTGGGCTGACCGTGGTAGCCGTGGCTGTGGGCTGACGGTGGTGGCCGTGGCTGTGGGCTGACAGTGGTGGCCGTGGCTGTGGGCTGACGGTGGTGACTGGGCTGACGGTGATGGCTCTGAGTTGACTGTGTCTGTGGGCTGACGGTGGTGGCTGTGGGCTGACAGTGATGAATGTGGGTTGACGGTGGTGGCTGTGGCTGTGGGTCGACGGTGACTGTGGGCTGACGGTGGTGGCTGTGGGCTGACGGTGACTGTGGGCTGACGGTGGTGGCTGTGGGCTGACGGTGATGGATGTGGGTTGACGGTGGTGGTTGTGGCTGTGGGCCGACGGTGGTGGTGGGCTGACGGTGGTGGCTGTGGGCTGTCGGTGGTGGCTGCGGGCTGACGATGGTGGCTGTGGGACCGGGGCTGTGGGCTGGCGGTGGTGGCTGTGGGCTGTCGGTGGTGGCTGTGGGCAGTCGGTGGTGGCTGTGGGCTGACGATGGTGGCTGTGGGACCAGGGCTATGGGCTGTCGGTGGTGGCTGTGGGCAGTCGGTGGTGGCTGTGGGCTGACGATGGTGGCTGTGGGACCAGGGCTGTGGGCTGTCGGTGGTGGCTGTGGGCTGACGATGGTGGCTGTGGGACCGGGGCTGTGGGCTGGCGGTGGTGGCTGTGGGCTGACGGCCGGGGCTGTGGGCTGTCGGTGGTGGCTGCGGGCTGACGATGGTGGCTGTGGGACCGGGGCTATGGGCTAGCGGTGGTGGTTGTGGGCTGATGACCATGGCTATGGGCTAACGTTGGCACCCATGCTTGCCGCCTTCAGCCCACACTACGGAGAGATGAAAGAAGACCTCGCCCTTGGGTGCCGCCAGCCATTGTACTGGAGTGCTTCTGTTGCTCTCTTATCCTTCCACAACACCATGATGGACGTGGGCGGGATTAGCAGGCCAGTCTTTGCCTTCTGCTAGGTTAGCGGTAGGCGATGGCTTTGATTTATTGAAACAGACATCCTGAACAACGTCATATTTTCGCTATAACCGAGCGATTTAAAGGTGATTTTCACAGCTCCTGTATGTAATGTTTAGTCACAAAACACCTAGGGAACTTCGCGAAATTTAGGCAATCTTCAACGGCATTCTCTTCTGGCAACGCATCATAATTGTCCTTATCGCAGTTTCTTCAGTTCTACTCGTTCTAATCGTGCCATACACTTAGTTTGTAAAGATCTTTGTTTTGCTTGGTTCATTTGGTGACGGGAGGGTCTAGTGGTCTTACATGATCGTTATTCACATGAACTGCTCACTATGCAGAAACCATGGGATTTCGTTGACATATCTATCTCTGCCATTGTGGATGTGTACGGTAACATTGCGGTAACAATACAGTCGCCGTGGTTGCGTTGACGGGTGTATGGACAGTAGAAAAAGATCGATGCATAACTTTTCGCTTCCCAGACGATTTCAACACCTGACATTTTATTGATTGGACATTCCGGGCTCTGACATATTGGCGACATGGCTCGTTGACATTATCGCTGCACGTCTGTTTCGGCATGTGACATTTTAGATCATTGACGATGGTGGCAGGGCAAAGATCCAACGTCTCTCTTCGCATTGAGTAGGGGGATCAAACCCTCATCCTTAGTTCTCGGACGCTGTGGTATCTGCCAATTCAGTTCCATAACTATTTTGCGGTACCTGACATTTTAATTCTCAGACGTGTCGGTACCTAACTTTTCAGTTTTCGGATTATTTATGTGCCTCGCTTTCAGTTCTCGGACGCGGCGGTACCTACCATTTTCTTTAGTTCTCGGACGCGGCGGTACCTACCATTTTCTTTAGTTCTCGGACGCGGCGGTGCCTACCATTTTTTTTAGTTTTCGGACGTGGCGGTAGACTATGACAATGCCACAGTGTGTATAAATTGTGTGTGCACGCCGTAATAGCGACCGGTGGCGTTTTAACGTACCCATGTCGCCGTCAGGTATCGTGGCATCAGCTCTCTCTCTCTATCTCTCTCTCTCTCCCTGCCTGCCTCTTGTACCCTTTCTCTGGGTATTGCAGCTGCCCTCGCATGCTTTGTGATCATCTTCAGGGCGTGGCGCTGTCCTGACACCGCGTTTCTTGCCCTGACACCACGTTTCTTGCCCTGACACCGCGTTTCTTGCCCAGCCACCAGCCGCTATCACGCCTTCTGCCATGTACGTCGCCCACAAAGGCGCCTTCGCCTGTTCTCACGGGGCCGGCGCGACAGCTCAGTGGGCTAGAGCGCTCGCATTGAGTGCTCTGGTCACCTTAACGGCACGTGGGTCGGTGGTTCGAGCCCTGCTGTAACCATGCCTCTGTGGTCGCAAGATAAAGATCCCATGTCTTTCTTCGCAAAGAGTAGGAGGTTACCCCCGGAGACATGGTTCCACTCTCTATTCCTTCTCCCATTGACGCGATATGACCAAAAGTGGTTATAGCGTCCTGAATAACCAACAAACCAACCTGTCGCCTGTTCTCACATGTCATAGTAGTCGTTCCCGAGGCGAAACGTCAACGCCAACAGTGTCAGGGCAGCATACAAACTGGAGCACAAAATGCGCAAAATGTAGTCCAATATCCCCCTCCCATACGCCAATGCCCCCCACTTTCCGTTTTATCTATCGCGCTCTCCACTCCTCTACCTGGTTCCCTGCCCCGTGGGGGTCCCCCCGGCCCCCTAAGCTGGTTCCCTGCCCCGTGGGGGTCCCCCCGGCTCCCTAAGCTGGTTCCCTGCCCCGTGGGGTCCCCCCGGCTCCCTAAGCTGGTTCCCTGCCCCGTGGGGGTCGCCCCGGCGGGGTCCCCCCGGCTCCCTAAGCTGGTTCCCTGCCCCGTGGGGGTCCCCCCGGCGGGGTCCCTTCGGCTCCCTAAGCTGGTTCCCTGCCCCGTTCGGGGTCGCCCCGGCGGCCCGCGTTCAATATCCACGCCCTTGAAATGCCCTTCACGTAGCTTGCACCTGAAGCCGAACGCCCGCTGGGCGCCACCCAGAAGAGAACATGGACGCTCGCCTCGGCTGGAATACAAATTGCTAATTGGTCTGATTACGGCTGCGCTGGCCGCCGACGGTGGCTCCCCCGGCGGCGGCGGCGGCGGCGGCGGCAACAGGTTGTACGACATCCCGCGCCTGGACCACGTGGGTTGGGGCGGGAGAGTGGGGGGGGGGGAGAGAAGAAGAACAGGCTCGCCGTCTGGGTGGGGTGAGTCTCCCTCCTCGCTGTGCAGGGAGGGCGTAGGAGGGGTGTCTCTCCCCGGGGTGGTGCGGCATTCCACCATCTACATCTCCGCCTCCCCCCCCCCCCCCCCCAGCTTCTCCCGGTCCCCCCCTCCCCCTCATAATTCCATGATTAAATCGCTGGTCCACCCCACCCACCCGCCGCGTACTGCCCCCCTGCCTCCCCCCCCCCCCCCAACCCCCCACTCCTCTCCCCATATGAGCACCTGAACATACATAGAGGGGAGGGTATCGTTTTAGTCCATTTTGGGGCACAATAAAGCTACATTTTGCACACAGAACGTCGTGTCTTATTCATTTGGTCAACTAGCCGCCCCGCTCGCTCCGCTCGCGGGACGTCTAGCGTTCGTAGTAATAAGCGAAAGAAATAACAGTATGAGAGTATTTTGTTTTATACGTCAAATAGTAGCAGGCAGAAGGTAGACATTGGGCAGAAATTATATCGATAATCATATTGACATAAATTGAGACCGGGAGCTACGGAATAACGGGACATATATGTTAAGGATATTTGAACCCTGTGCAATTATTGTGCATCCAGTACAGAATACTCAAATTGCGTAAAACTAAGGCCCAAGCTCATACATTGATTAAGTAAAAAAAAAGGGTTAATTGAGTTAAAAAAAGGGGCTGTTTCCCGTCCGTTGTTCGTCATTTAATCTTGCTACTAATGGGAAGTTGTGGAAGCGAGACAGTACGGGATTTGTTTGTTTTGATGACGGTTCGGGCGATAAGGCGTTGGGAGAAATATTATTACTGTTGGCACCAAGCCAGGTAGCCCGCCGCAGGCTGCGGGATAAGGTGATAAGCACCCAGCGGTTGTGTTGACACATGCGATAGCTTTGACACATCTAAGAGCGGCGGCTGGATATTAATAGGTTCTCAAGGCGGCTGCTGGGGCCAATGCGCTCTTGCATGCCGCCGCATAGTGGGACAGACAGCTTCATTTTATTAGTATAGATTTGAGTGTGTTTCAGTGAGTTTCCCTAGGCAGACGTACATCACTATTTTACGAAAGAAAAAATGGAACAATTGGACAAGATCAGGGGCCGTATTCATAATCACCACTACCTAGGCTACGCCACTAGACTTAGCGCTAGATGGAAGATTTGTCGAGCGATTATCGGGTTCAAAATACATATGTAGTCACCCAAAAAGTGGATTTTCGGAATTAAGAAAGTGCTAAAATCATATTGAAGACGATTCCTTGATCATGAGCACCACAACAACGAGCTGGCGAGGCTAAGGTGAAAATGCACTTCTCGTGCGTAACTTACGAGGGGATTATGAATGCGGCCCCAGTAGTCCAGTATTGCGTGTGGTGTGGTGTGCGCTTGGCTTGGAGTACCATGCCTTCCCTGTCTACTCAGGCCGGGCAGGAAGGAGGTTTCTGTTGGCTCTCACAAAGATTATCTCCATGATCTCTTTCGGCCCGGTGTTGCCTGATTAACTGCGCCAATCGGCTGGCTTAAGACTACGTTAGTGTACCATGGGCTCCTTTCATCCCGCGGTCCCAGGTGACGCTCCAGGTCCCTTGTGCCAGGGCCCATGTGCCAGCCAATCCCCTGTGTAGGAAACTAATGACTAGTCTGCCGAGAGCGACCCGCCCCCCCCCCCCCCACCCCCCACCTCTCCACCGCCCCACCTCTCCACTGCCACTTAGGCCATCTCACCTGTTGCCCCGATCGCTTCAGCCCTATCCCTGCGCCCAACCCCCAGGCAGCACCCCCTCCTGCCGCCCTCCTGCCGCCCCCCCCCCCCCTCCACCCCCCGCCCCGCCCGTCGAGGCTTGCCTCTCACACAACAGACTGATTGCCGCTTCCGAGCAAACTTGTCATTTCCGCACCCCAGGGATCTTGTTGGCCAGTGGGCTGAGCGGCAGAGCAAGTGGTCATGGGTTCAAAGCCATGGGCTGGGCATATTATAGCGCTCACCTGACTTAGCGCCCACCTGACTTAGCGCCCTCATAGCTTAGCGCTCATTTGGCTTAGCGCCCACATGGGTTAGCTCTCACATGGCTTAGCGCTCACCTGGCTTAGCGCCCTTCTGGCTTAGTGCTCACCTGGCTTAGCGCTCACCTGAATTAGCGTCCATCTGGCTTAAAGCCTACCTAGCTTAGAGCCCACCTGACTTAGCTTACCACCAAGCTTAGTACACTTTACGCTTAGCGCTTTCCTGGCTCAGCGCCGAACTGGCTTATCCCCTACCTGGCTTAGCGCCCTCCTGGCTTAGCACCCTCCTGGTTTAGCGCCCACCTGGCTTAGCACCCACCTGGCTTGGCGCTTACCTAACTTATCGACCACCAAGCTTAGCACTCTTCACGCTTTGCGCTCTCCTGGCTTAGCGCCCAATTGGCTTATCGCTTACCTGGGTTAGCGCCCTCCTGGCTTGGCGCGCACCTGACTTATCGCCCTTAAATATATCCCCATTGTCTTACTATGTAGTCCAATCCTATCATCGGTTGCGGGGTTTCCTTCCCTAGATTTCTGTTTGGCCTGTTTAAAGGCCTACTTCCTGTTACCCAGGTCGAGATAATTATACCCCAGCCACAGCCGTAATGGCCGGCATCACATCACGTCACACTGACCCGAAGTCATGGCCGCGGTGACCCTGGCTTTCAGTCATTACTGGACGTTAGTAGAAATGGTTTGTCGCTGTATTTAAAACTTACAGGCCATAGAGCTAGCCATAACCCCCCCCCCCCTCCCACCTCACCCCCCCCCCTCCCTCCCACCTCACCCCCCCCCCCCTCCTCCTTCCGCCAGGTGATATGTATGTAATAGCTAGGGGGACATCGGCGGCTCTCATAGACATTTCCTTGTCACAATAATTGCTGCGGAAAATGGTTATGTCTCACTATAGCATCGGCGCTGACATATGTGTAGTTTTATAGGCGGGGGGGGGGGGGGTGTGGGGTGGGGTTTGATGGGAAGAGGTAGGAGGGGGAGGCTTCTTAAACGGCAGATGCGGTCAGCCAAGGAGGGTCGGGTATGTGTGGGGGGGGGGCGTGGAGTCCGGGTGGTGGGGTGTGGAGGGGGGGGGGGTGTCTACCACTCATCGCCACCGCCACACGGTGTGTGGTAGTATCATAAATCTGTAAGACACCGTGTCGGACACCGGGGCTGATGTCACATTGCCTAATAGTTACAAGCGCCGCGGTCGTCTG
>CAXHSH010000893.1:0-36030 GCA_964019135.1 Arenicola marina
GAGGTCGGTGGTCGTAGGTTGAGTCCCACGCCCAGCGAGGCCGGCGGTCGCAGGTTCGAGTCCCACGCCCAGCGAGGCCGGCGGTCGCAGGTTCGAGTCTCACGCCCAGCGAGGCCGGCGGTCGCAGGTTCGAGTCTCACGCCCAGCGAGGACGGAGGTCGCAGGTTCGAGTCTCACGCCCAGCGAGGACGGAGGTCGCAGGTTCGGGCCTGAATCTCAACAAGCAAGATGGTGGGGATTCTCTCCACTGCTCGAGAGGTAACGTACTTGACTGCAGACCGACCGCTCGCGGGTTCGCACCCTCAAAACTGTAATCCATGGGTACACAAAGCTGGCCCAAAGCCCCAAACCATCATACAAAGGACAACTTGTAATGTCCCCAACCCACCTTCTTACATGGGGCATCACGCAGAAATCTCTTCGTGTTGGCTGTCTGTTTGTCGCCGTTTCTTAGTACCAACCACTCTTGATGTACAGCGCTTATTTCTATGAATCGTCCTCTCAGTGTACATTACCGTGTGAATACAAACAGG
Source organism: Arenicola marina (assembly GCA_964019135.1). NCBI lineage: Eukaryota > Metazoa > Annelida > Polychaeta > Arenicolidae > Arenicola > Arenicola marina. Next base: position 534 of record CAXHSH010000893.1, read on the forward strand.
ACGTGGGAGCTTATGGGGTCAGACAGGTGTTCTAATCCCCGACCTCAGATGCATGTATTCTTTCATGTATTTATTATGTCTCCCACAGCCGTATTGATTTACCCCCCCTACCCACACACACACCCAACCTAATTGTCTGGCGACAACTTCCCCGTTGTTGCCTCCCTCCACCAAAGAAATCAACTGAAATGGATTGGTGTTTTAAGATGCTTTTGTGAACACAATTGCTAAACTGGGCCAAGGAACCTCTCGGGACGCGGGAATTGACCTTCGACCTAGTGCGCTAACCACTACAGCAGGGAGGCCCCTATGCAATCACCTGTTCTGGGGCCGTATTCATAATCGCCACTTAGGCTACGCCACCAGACTTAGCGCTAAGTGGAAAAATTGTCGAGCAATTATCCGGTTCAAAATACTTAAGTAGTCACGCAAGAAGTGAATTTTCTGCATTAAGAAAGGGCTAAAATTATATTGAACAGAATTTCTCATAAGCATAAGCACCACCACAACGAGCTGGTGAGGCTGAGACGAAAACGCACTTTTCGTGCGTAACTTACGAGGGGATTATGAATACGGCCCCCGGCAGAAGCCGTTCTATATTGGCATAGAGCGGTGGACAGCTACAGCGCGCCATTCTGTATCAACACGAAGATGATGGTAGCGAGCAATAACATTGCATGTGGCCACCTCCTCGTCTGAAGAAGGAGAAACCGGGAGACAGACACAGTGGTTATTGGTTGGGGCGACCCCGACGTACCACCACCACCTCCTATAATCACAGATGGACCATGGCTGATGGGCTGTCAACGGCTGTCAGGCGCTGTCAGTGGCTGTCAGGGGCTACTGTCCGGACCGGAAGTCACGGTCAATTTCCGGTCCTCTCCGGCCCACTTGGAGGCGAGCGGCACTTCTCTGTAGAGGGCGCTGATGAGAAGAATCCCCTCCCCTGCCCTGCCCTCCACACCCCTGTCCACATCGATTTGGGGGAGAGAAAAGAAAAGGCTGGTGGTCTTCTTCTCTGCCGGGGGGGCGGCTGGATTGGTGTGGGGAGGAGGAGGGGGGTTCCGGTAGATAGGAAAGGGGTTGTAAAGACCCCTAGAGGGAGGGATAAGAGGGTCTTATCAGGCGCCACACCGGACCCCGAAACGCTACTCACCCCACCCCTACCCCCACCCCCACCCCCACCTTCTCCCTCCTCCACCCCCCATCTCCCCGATTTACACCCACGAGTTTCCCTGACAATGGTGTAAATCAGCCAAATGAGAAACTTTAGTTCACTGGGTCAGCGAGACAGACAGACGCAGACAGACTGCGGGACGGACAGCCGGAGACAGGGGTCTGAAATCAACATCATTTTTTTGTCGGAGGTGGGGGGGGGGGTGATGGGCGGGGGAGGCAGCCTGCCTCTTCGCGTCGTTTTCTTTGTTGACCTGGAGAGGCAGTCGAGACGCCCTATAGCGGGCTGCGGAGAACAACAAGGTGATGGAATTAGTCGCCGTCCCCTTGAAGAAGCGTCCTTATCTAGATATCTATCTAGATTGCTGGCCTTCTGTGCGGTCGCCATCAAGTTGAATTACCCCTGATAGACTGTTCGGTCATTGTATGCTTCAACACGGCCAAGCAATCTGTCTGCCAGCCGGCCAGCCAGCCGGCCAGCGAGCCAGCCAGCCAACCAGCCAGCCAGCCAACCAACCAGCCAGCCAGCCAGCCAGCCAGCCAGCCAGCCAGCCAACCAACCAGCCAGCCAGCCAACCAGCCAACCAACCAACCAGCCAGCCAACCAGCCAGCCAGCCAGCCAGCCAGCCAGCCAGCCAACCAACCAGCCAGCCAGCCAGCCAGCCAACCAGCCAACCAGCCAACCAGCCAACTAACCAGCCAGCCAGCCAGCCAGCCAGCCAGCCAACCAACCAGCCAACCAGCCAGCCAGCCAGCCAGCCAACCAACCAGCCAACCAGCCAACCAGCCAGCCAGCCAGCCAGCCAGCCAGCCAGCCAGCCAGCCAACCCGCCAGCCAGCCAACCAGCCAACTAGCCAGCCAACCAGCCAACCAGCCAGCCAGCCAACCAACCAGCCAACCAGCCAGCCAGCCAGCCAGCCAACCAACCAGCCAACCAGCCAACCAGCCAGCCAGCCAGCCAGCCAGCCAGCCAGCCAGCCAGCCAACCAGCCAACCAGCCAACCAGCCAACCAACCAGCCAGCCAGCCAGCCAGCCAACCAACCAGCCAACCAGCCAGCCAGCCAGCCAGCCAGCCAACCAACCAGCCAACCAGCCAACCAGCCAGCCAGCCAGCCAGCCAGCCAGCCAGCCAGCCAGCCAACCAGCCAGCCAGCCAACCAGCCAACTAGCCAGCCAACCAGCCAACCAGCCAGCCAGCCAACCAGCCAACCAGCCAACCAGCCAGCCAACCAACCAGCCAGCCAACCAGCCAGCCAGCCAACCAGCCAGCCAGCCAGCCAACCAGCCGGCCGACCCGAATGGGACAGGGGGGGGGGCGGCAGGCTGGTGGGGGGGGGGGGTATGCCATCGTCTCCCTGCCAAGCTGGGGGCCCAGGGGGGGTAGGGTCGGTGTGGGGGTCGGGTGGATTGAGAGAGAGAGAGTAAGGTACGTAGAATGGTGACAGAACTATGTGTCTATATTGGAGTTTATTTTACTTCACGCCCACATCTGAATCCCCCCTACTTCCTACCCCTACTCCCTACCCCCACCCCACCTCTACCCCCACCCACCGACCCTTTCCCTCTTTGCGCTGATCCAGACCTGTTACTGCCCCTTCCCCCTGCGACCGCCCCCCCCCCCCGCCCCCTCCCCTAGATCCCTACAGACGAGCTCGCGGCAACTTACTTTTAAGTAACCTTCCCCAAAGAAGAAGGTAAGATATTTTTGGATGACTACGATTTCTTGGAAGGGGAGTTGATCTGCGCGGGGACTACTCAATCTCTCCGCCAGGGGCGCTGGCGGACGTACGCACAAAGCGCCTCCCAGCGGCTAAACAAAAGAAAGGCAAGGGTCAAAGGAAGTCTGGACCCCGGTCTGGGTGGGAGGCAGCGGGGAAGGGGGGAGGGGTTGGAGGGGGGGGGGGGGATATTACTTTGGGGAAATGAAAGTGGGATTGCTAAGGGTGAAAGAAGAAATCGGTAAGCGATTGGTAGAAATGTCATAGCTTGGTAATGACATCGGTATGGATAATGACGGCTAGAGAAAGGAATCTTTGTGACACGGTAAGTCAGTCGGTTTTCGTTAGAGACAAGACCGTCGTGGTGATATAACGCTGGCGGGAAACACAGTCATACTTATTATATATAAAGGTCACCTTATTATATATAAAGGTCACCCAGAGGGTGAATGAAGACATTATTATTACTACTTTTCCTTTTATTTCATCTACCAATGGTACTGCGTTAACCCGGTTGTTGACGACCGTAGCGCCGCGGTGCGACAGCCCCGGGTACCAACCCCACTGCGGGCGACGCGGCGAAGAGGAGCGATCACGCAAGCAACTCGGCCATCGGGGCCGACCGGGCAGACAAGACATGTATGGCTGTCTCCTATATCCAGATGGTCGTTATAATGACATGTCATAAGCTATAACCTAATACAATGCGGAGGAGGCACCGGGCGAGAGGTGAGATGGGTACAAAGGGTCATCATCTTATAATCATGGTGTCCCAAAGCCGTCCGTTTGCATTTCCGGTCTGTCGGCAGGTGAGGAATTATGACCCAGCATTGAAAGTTCATTTCCCGTTAAATTACTTGCAGGGGTTGTTCTGTGTTTTTTGTTTATCGGCGGTGGATTGAGGTCACCCCGCTGTCTCGTGCGGGGGTAAAACAGTTTAAAGAGCCTGAGGATTTTTATTATATTTATTTTCTTCTGGTTTTTTTTTCACTCAGTGAATGGGAGTGGTTGTTGTGTGATTGGGTGCCAGCCATGCCGGTCACACCCAAGACAGGACATTCCGCGGCCCACGGACCCCGGCGGGGGGCCCACTATATTGGCACATCAAACTATATGGGCTGCGCGGTGACGGGAGCTGGGAGGGGGGGGGGGGGGCGGGGGCGGGGGCCTGCTACGCTTCCTACAGACCCCGCCACACCGGCCCCACTTCCTAAAACCCCGCCACACCGGCCCCACTTCCTACAGACCCCGCCACACCGGCCCCACTTCCTACAGACCCTCCCCCGCCACACCGGCCCCACTTCATACAGACCCTCCCCCGCCACATCGGCCCCACTTCCTACGGCCCCGGCCACACCGGCCCCACTTCCTACAGACCCCGCCACACCGGCCCCACTTCCTACAGACCCCGCCACACCGGCCCCACTTCCTACAGACCCTCCCCCGCCACACCGACCCCACTTCCTACGGCCCCCGCCACACCGGCCCCACTTCCTACGACCCCCGCCACACCGGCCCCACTTCCTACGGCCCCCGCCACACCGGCCCCACTTCCTACGACCCCCGCCACACCGGCCCCACTTCCTACAGACCCCGCCACACCGGCCCCACTTCTTACAGACCCCGCCACACCGGCCCCACTTCCTACAGACCCCGCCACACCGACCCCACTTCCTACGACCCCCGCCACACCGGCCCCACTTCCTACAGACCCCGCCACACCGGCCCCACTTCCTACAGACCCCGCCACACCGGCCCCACTTCCTACAGCCCCTCCCCCGCCACACCGACCCCACTTCCTACGGCCCCCGCCACACCGACCCCACTTCCTAAAACCCTGCCACACCGGCCCCACTTCCTACAGACCCCGCCACACCGACCCCACTTCCTACAGACCCCGCCACACCGACCCCACTTCCTACGGCCCCCGCCACACCGGCCCCACTTCCTACAGACCCCGCCACACCGGCCCCACTTCCTACAGACCCCGCCACACCGGCCCCACTTCCTACAGCCCCTCCCCCGCCACACCGACCCCACTTCCTACGGCCCCCGCCACACCGACCCCACTTCCTACAGACCCCGCCACACCGGCCCCACTTCCTACAGACCCTCCCCCGCCACACCGGCCCCACTTCATACGACCCCCGCCACACCGGCCCCACTTCCTACAGACCCCGCCACACCGGCCCCACTTCCTACAGACCCCGCCACACCGACCCCACTTCCTACGACCCCCGCCACACCGGCCCCACTTCCTACAGACCCCGCCACACCGGCCCCACTTCCTACAGACCCCGCCACACCGGCCCCACTTCCTACAGACCCCGCCACACCGGCCCCACTTCCTACAAACCCCGCCACACCGGCCCCACTTCCTACAGACCCCGCCACACCGGCCCCACTTCCTACGGCCCCGGCCACACCGGCCCCACTTCCTACAGACCCCGCCACACCGGCCCCACTTCCTACAGACCCTCCCCCGCCACATCGGCCCCACTTCCTACGGCCCCGGCCACACCGGCCCCACTTCCTACAGACCCCGCCACACCGGCCCCACTTCCTACAGACCCTCCCCCGCCACACCGGTCCCACTTCCTACGGCCCCCGCCACACCGGCCCCACTTCCTACAGACCCCGCCACACCGGCCCCACTTCCTACGGCCCCCGCCACACCGGCCCCACTTCCTACAGACCCCGCCACACCGGCCCCACTTCCTACAGACCCCGCCACACCGGCCCCACTTCCTACAGACCCTCCCCCGCCACATCGGCCCCACTTCCTACGGCCCCGGCCACACCGGCCCCACTTCCTACAGACCCCGCCACACCGGCCCCACTTCCTACAGACCCTCCCCCGCCACACCGGTCCCACTTCCTACGGCCCCCGCCACACCGGCCCCACTTCCTACAGACCCCGCCACACCGGCCCCACTTCCTACAGACCCCGCCACACCGACCCCACTTCCTAAAACCCTGCCACACCGGCCCCACTTCCTACAGACCCCGCCACACCGGCCCCACTTCCTACAGACCCTCCTCCGCCACAACGGCCCCACTTCCTACAGACCCCGCCACACCGGCCCCACTTCCTACAGACCCCGCCACACCGGCCCCACTTCCTACAGACCCTCCCCCGCCACACCGGTCCCACTTCCTACGGCCCCCGCCACACCGGCCCCACTTCCTACAGACCCCGCCACACCGGCCCCACTTCCTACAGACCCCGCCACACCGACCCCACTTCCTAAAACCCTGCCACACCGGCCCCACTTCCTACAGACCCCGCCACACCGGCCCCACTTCCTACAGACCCTCCTCCGCCACAACGGCCCCACTTCCTACAGACCCCGCCACACCGGCCCCACTTCCTACGGCCCCGGCCACACCGGCCCCACTTCCTACAAGCCCCGCCACACCGGCCCCACTTCCTACAGACCCCGCCACACCGGCCCCACTTCCTACAGACCCTCCCCCGCCACATCGGCCCCACTTCCTACGGCCCCGGCCACACCGGCCCCACTTCCTACAGACCCCGCCACACCGACCCCACTTCCTACAGACCCCGCCACACCGGCCCCACTTCCTACAGACCCTCCCCCGCCACACCGGCCCCACTTCCTACGGCCCCCGCCACACCGGCCCCACTTCCTACAGACCCCGCCACACCGGCCCGACTTCCTACAGACCCTCCCCCGCCACAACGGCCCCACTTCCTACGGCCCCCACCACACCGACCCCACTTCCTACAGACCCCGCCACACCGGCCCCACTTCCTACAGACCCCGCCACACCGGCCCCACTTCCTACGGCCCCCACCACATCGGCCCCACTTCCTACGGCCCCCACCACACCGACCCCACTTCCTACAGACCCCGCCACACCGGCCCCACTTCCTACAGACCCCGCCACACCGGCCCCACTTCCTACGGCCCCCACCACATCGGCCCCACTTCCTACGGCCCCGGCCACACCGGCCCCACTTCCTACAGGCCCCGCCACACCGGCCCCACTTCCTACAGACCCCGCCACACCGGCCCCACTTCCTACGGCCCCGGCCACACCGGCCCCACTTCCTACAGACCCCGCCACACCGGCCCCACTTCCTACAGACCCTCCCCCGCCACACCGGCCCCACTTCCTACGGCCCCCACCACACGGACCCCACTTCCTACAGACCCCGCCACACCGGCCCCACTTCCTACAGACCCCGCCACACCGACCCCACTTCCTACAGACCCCGCCACACCGGCCCCACTTCCTACAGACCCTCCCCCGCCACATCGGCCCCACTTCCTACGGCCCCGGCCACACCGGCCCCACTTCCTACAGACCCCGCCACACCGACCCCACTTCCTACAGACCCCGCCACACCGGCCCCACTTCCTACAGACCCTCCCCCGCCACACCGGCCCCACTTCCTACGGCCCCAGCCACACCGGCCCCACTTCCTACAGACCCCGCCACACCGGCCCCACTTCCTACAGACCCTCCCCCGCCACACCGGCCCCACTTCCTACGGCCCCCACCACACGGACCCCACTTCCTACAGACCCCGCCACACCGGCCCCACTTCCTACAGACCCCGCCACACCGACCCCACTTCCTACAGACCCCGCCACACCGGCCCCACTTCCTACAGACCCTCCCCCGCCACACCGGCCCCACTTCCTACGGCCCCCGCCACACCGGCCCCACTTCCTACAGACCCCGCCACACCGGCCCCACTTCCTACAGACCCTCCCCCGCCACACCGGCCCCACTTCCTACGGCCCCCACCACACCGACCCCACTTCCTACAGACCCCGCCACACCGGCCCCACTTCCTACAGACCCTCCCCCGCCACACCGGCCCCACTTCCTACGGCCCCCACCACACCGACCCCACTTCCTACAGACCCCGCCACACCGGCCCCACTTCCTACAGACCCTCCCCCGCCACGCCGGCCCCACTTCCTACAAACCCTGCCACACCGGCCCCACTTCCTACAGACCCTCCCCCGCCACAACGGCCCCACTTCCTACGACCCCCACCACACCGACCCCACTTCCTACAGACCCCGCCACACCGGCCCCACTTCCTACAGACCCCGCCACACCGGCCCCACTTCCTACAGACCCTCCCTCGCCACACCGGCCCCACTTCCTACAGACCATCCCCGGCCACACCGGCCCCACTTCCTACAGACCCTCCCCCGCCACACCGGCCCCACTTCCTACAGACCCTCCCTCGCCACACCGGCCCCACTTCCTACAGACCCTCCCCGGCCACACCGGCCCCACTTCCTACAGACCCCGCCACACCGGCCCCACTTCCTACAAACCCTGCCACACCGGCCCCACTTCTTACAGACCCCGCCACACCGGCCCCACTTCCTACAGACCCTCCCCCGCCACACCGGCCCCACTTCCTACAGACCCTCCCTCGCCACACCGGCCCCACTTCCTACAGACCCTCCCCGGCCACACCGGCCCCACTTCCTACAGACCCCGCCACACCGGCCCCACATCCTACAAACCCTGCCACACCGGCCCCACTTCCTACAGACCCTCCCTCGCCACACCGGCCCCACTTCCTACAGACCCTCCCCCGCCACACCGGCCCCACTTCTTACAGACCCCGCCACACCGGCCCCACTTCCTACAGACCCCGCCACACCGGCCCCACTTCCTACAGACCCCGCCACACCGGCCCCACTTCCTACAGACCCCGCCACACCGGCCCCACTTCCTACGGCCCCGGCCACACCGGCCCCACTTCCTACAGACCCCGCCACACCGGCCCCACTTCCTACAGACCCCGCCACACCGGCCCCACTTCCTACAGACCCTCCCCCGCCACACCGGCCCCACTTCCTACAGACCCTCCCCCGCCACACCGGCCCCACTTCCTACAGACCCCGCCACACCGGCCCCACTTCCTACAGACCCCGCCACACCGGCCCCACTTCCTACAGCTCCTATTCTTGGATTGCCCATTACGCCGCATTAAAACCCATTACCGGCAGACCCATCAACTGTGCTTTGAGGAAGAGGAACAATTTGTTGCCAGCTCAGGGACACGGCGGGGGACGCTGTGATGAGGGGCATTGTCCACTATTGGGGGGGGGGGGCAGGCACTGACGGGGTGGGGAATGCTGAGTCAGGGTGGGGGGGGGCAGTGGAGGAGGACTGCGGGGGGTGGGGGTTGCGACATATCCCGGCTCCCTCCTACCACCGCCACCCCCCCCCCCCCCGGGAGGACGGCTGAAGGCTATGTGATTTGCCGCCGATTGAAGGCGTTTGTCACAAGAGCCCTAAAGAATCACGCCCTGACAGCCAAACGTGTCACCTTTACCTTCAGCTAACGTATCCCCGATAGCAAAGGACACCACGACCAATATTCGCTGGATCAGATAGAGGCCGTCAAAGCTCTAACATTAGCAAAGGACACCACGACCATTATTCGCTGGATCAGATGGAGGCCGTCAAAGCTCTAACATTAGCAAAGGACACCACGACCAGTATTCGCTGGATCAGATGCAGGCCGTCAAAGCTCTAACATTAGAAAAGGACACCACGACCAGTATTCGCTGGATCAGATGGAGGCGGTCAAAGCTCTAACATTAGCAAAGGACACCACGACCAGTATTCGCTGGATCAGGTGGAGGCCGTCAAAGCTCTAACATTAGCCAAGGACTCCACGACCAGTATTCGCTGGATCAGATGGAGGCCGTCAAAGCTCTAACATTAGCAAAGGACACCACGACCGGTATTCGCTGGATCAGATGGAGGCCGTCAAAGCTCTAACATTAGCAAAGGACACCACGACCAGTATTCGCTGGATCAGATGGAGGCCGTCAAAGCTCTAACATTAGCAAAGGACACCACGACCAGTATTCGCTGGATCAGATGGAGGCCGTCAAAGCTCTAACATTAGCAAAGGACACCACGACCGTTTTTCGCTGGATCAGATGGAGGCCGTCAAAGCTCTAACATTAGCAAAGGACACCACGACCAGTATTCGCTGGATCAGATGGAGGCCGTCAAAGCTCTAACATTAGCAAAGGACACCACGACCAGTATTCGCTGGATCAGATGGAGGCCGTCAAAGCTCTGACATTAGCAAAGGACACCACGAACAGTATTCGCTGGATCAGATGGAGGCCGTCAAAGCTCTAACATTAGCAAAGGACACCACGACCAATATTCGCTGGATCAGATAGAGGCCGTCAAAACTCTAACATTAGCAAAGGACACCACGACCAGTATTCGCTGGATCAGATGGAGGCCGTCAAAGCTCTAACATTAGAAAAGGACACCACGACCAGTATTCGCTGGATCAGATGGAGGCCGTCAAAGCTCTAACCTTAGCAAAGGACACCACGACCAGTATTCGCTGGCTCAGATGGAGGCCGTCAAAGCTCTAACATTAGCAAAGGACACCACGACCGGTATTCGCTGGATCAGATGGAGGCCGTCAAAGCTCTAACATTAGCAAAGGACACCACGACCAGTATTCGCTGGATCAGATGGAGGCCGTCAAAGCTCTAACATTAGCAAAGGACACCACGAACAGTATTCGCTGGATCAGATGGAGGCCGTCAAAGCTCTAACATTAGCAAAGGACACCACGACCAGTATTCGCTGGATCTGATGCAGGCCGTCAAAGCTCTAACATTAGTCAAGGACACCACGACCAGTATTCGCTGGATCAGATGGCGGCCGTCAAAGCTCTAACATTAGCAAAGGACTCCACGACCAGTATTCGCTGGATCAGATGGAGGCCGTCAAAGCTCTAACATTAGCAAAGGACACCACGACCAGTATTCGCTGGATCAGATGGAGGCCGTCAAAGCTCTCACATTTATTTAGCAAAGGACACCACGACCAGTATACGCTGGATCAGATGGAGGCCGTCAAAGCTCTAACATTAGCAAAGGACACCACGACCATTATTCGCTGGATCAGATGGCGGCCGTCAAACCTCTAACATTAGCAAAGGACACCACGACCAGTATTCGCTGGATCAGATGGAGGCCGTCAAAGCTCTAACATTAGCAAAGGACTCCACGACCAGTATTCGCTGGATCAGATGGAGGCCGTCAAATCTCTAACATTAGCAAAGGACACCACGACCAGTATTCGCTGGATCAGATGGAGGCCGTCCAAGCTCTAACGTTAGCAAAGGACACCACGACCAGTATTCGCTGGATCAGATGGAGGCAGTCAAAGCTCTAACATTAGCCAAGGACACCACGACCACTATTCGATGGATCAGATGGAGGCCGTCAAAGCGCTAACATTAGCAAAGGACACCACGACCAGTAGTCGCTGGATCAAATGGAGGCCGTCAAAACTCTAACATTAGCAAAGGACACCACGACCAGTATTCGCTGGATCAGATGGAGGCCGTCAAAGCTCTAACAATAGTCAAGGACACCACGACCACTATTCACTGGATTAGATGGGGGTCGTCAAAGCTCTAACATTAGCAAAGGACACCACGACCAGTATTCGCTGGATCAGACGGAGGCCATCAAAGCTCTAACATTAGCAAAGGACACCACGACCAGTATTCGCTGGATCAGATGGAGGCCGTCAAAGCTCTAACATTAGTCAAGGACACCACGACCACTTTTCACTGGATTAGATGGAGGTCGTCAAAGCTCTAACATTAGCAAAGGACACCATGACCAGTATTCGCTGGATCAGATGGAGGCCGTCAAAGCTCTAACATTAGTCAAGGACACCACGACCACTATTCACTGGATTAGATGGAGGTCGTCAAAGCTCTAACATTAGCAAAGGACACCACGACCAGTATTAGCTGGATCAGATGGAGGCCGTCAAAGCTCTAACATTAGCAAAGGACACCACGACCAGTATTCGCTGGATCAGATGGAGGCCGTCAAAGCTCTAACATTAGTCAAGGACACCACGACCACTATTCACTAGATTAGATGGAGGTCGTCAAAGCTCTAACATTAGCAAAGGACACCACGTCCAGTATTCGCCGGATCAGATGGAGGCCGTCAAATCTCTAACATTAGCAAAGGACACCACGACCAGTATTCGCTGGATCAGATGGAGGCCGTCAAAGCTCCAACATTAGCAAAGGACACCACGACCAGTATTAGCTGGATCAGATGGAGGCCGTCAAAGCTCTAAGATTTATTTAGCAAAGGACACCACGAACAGTATTCGCTGGATCAGATGGAGGCTGTCAAAGCTCTAACATTAGCAAAGGACACCACGACCAGTATTCGCTGGATCCGATGGAGGCCGTCAAAGCTCTAACATTTACTTAGCAAAGGACACCACGAACAGTATTCGCTGGATCAGATGGAGGCCGTCAAAGCTCTAACATTAGCAAAGGACACCACGACCAGTATTCGCTGGATCAGCTGGAGGCCGTCAAAGCTCTAACATTAACAAAGGACACCACGACCAGTATTCGCTGGATCAGATGGAGGCCGTCAAAGCTCTAACATTAGCAAAGGACACCACGACCAGTATACGCTGGATCAGATGGAGGCCGTCAAAGCTCTAACATTAGCAAAGGACACCACGACCATTATTCGCTGGATCAGATGGCGGCCGTCAAACCTCTAACATTAGCAAAGGACACCACGACCAGTATTCGCTGGATCAGATGGAGGCCGTCAAAGCTCTAACATTAGCAAAGGACTCCACGACCAGTATTCGCTGGATCAGATGGAGGCCGTCAAATCTCTAACATTAGCAAAGGACACCACGACCAGTATTCGCTGGATCAGATGGAGGCCGTCCAAGCTCTAACGTTAGCAAAGGACACCACGACCAGTATTCGCTGGATCAGATGGAGGCAGTCAAAGCTCTAACATTAGCCAAGGACACCACGACCACTATTCGATGGATCAGATGGAGGCCGTCAAAGCGCTAACATTAGCAAAGGACACCACGACCAGTAGTCGCTGGATCAAATGGAGGCCGTCAAAACTCTAACATTAGCAAAGGACACCACGACCAGTATTCGCTGGATCAGATGGAGGCCGTCAAAGCTCTAACAATAGTCAAGGACACCACGACCACTATTCACTGGATTAGATGGGGGTCGTCAAAGCTCTAACATTAGCAAAGGACACCACGACCAGTATTCGCTGGATCAGACGGAGGCCATCAAAGCTCTAACATTAGCAAAGGACACCACGACCAGTATTCGCTGGATCAGATGGAGGCCGTCAAAGCTCTAACATTAGTCAAGGACACCACGACCACTTTTCACTGGATTAGATGGAGGTCGTCAAAGCTCTAACATTAGCAAAGGACACCACGACCAGTATTCGCTGGATCAGATGGAGGCCGTCAAAGCTCTAACATTAGTCAAGGACACCACGACCACTATTCACTGGATTAGATGGAGGTCGTCAAAGCTCTAACATTAGCAAAGGACACCACGACCAGTATTAGCTGGATCAGATGGAGGCCGTCAAAGCTCTAACATTAGCAAAGGACACCACGACCAGTATTCGCTGGATCAGATGGAGGCCGTCAAAGCTCTAACATTAGTCAAGGACACCACGACCACTATTCACTAGATTAGATGGAGGTCGTCAAAGCTCTAACATTAGCAAAGGACACCACGTCCAGTATTCGCCGGATCAGATGGAGGCCGTCAAATCTCTAACATTAGCAAAGGACACCACGACCAGTATTCGCTGGATCAGATGGAGGCCGTCAAAGCTCCAACATTAGCAAAGGACACCACGACCAGTATTAGCTGGATCAGATGGAGGCCGTCAAAGCTCTAAGATTTATTTAGCAAAGGACACCACGAACAGTATTCGCTGGATCAGATGGAGGCTGTCAAAGCTCTAACATTAGCAAAGGACACCACGACCAGTATTCGCTGGATCAGATGGAGGCCGTCAAAGCTCTAACATTTACTTAGCAAAGGACACCACGAACAGTATTCGCTGGATCAGATGGAGGCCGTCAAAGCTCTAACATTAGCAAAGGACACCACGACCAGTATTCGCTGGATCAGCTGGAGGCCGTCAAAGCTCTAACATTAACAAAGGACACCACGACCAGTATTCGCTGGATCAGATGGAGGCCGTCAAAGCTCTAACATTAGCAAAGGACACCACGACCAGTATTCGCTGGATCAGATGGAGGCCGTCAAAGCTCTAACATTTATTTAGCAAAGGACACAACGAACAGTATTCGCTGGATCAGATGGAGGCCGTCAAAGTTCTAACATTAGCAAAGGACACCACGACCAGTATTCGCTGGATCAGATGGAGGCCGTCAAAGCTCTAACATTAGCAAAGGACACCACGATCAGTATTCGCTGGATCAGATGGAGGCCGTCAAAGCTCTAACATTTATTTAGCAAAGGACACCACGACCAGTATTCGCTGGATCAGATGGAGGCCGTCAAAGCTCTAACATTAGCAAAGGACACCACGACCAGTATTCGCTGGATCAGATGGAGACCGTCAAAGCTCTAACATTAGCAAAGGACACCACGACCAGTATTCGCTGGATCAGATGGAGGCCGTCAAAGCTCTAACATTTATTTAGCAAAGGACACCACGAACAGTATTCGCTGGATCAGATGGAGGCCGTCAAAGCTCTAACATTAGCAAAGGACACCACGACCAGTATTCGCTGGATCAGATGGAGGCAGTCAAAGCTCTAACATTAGCAAAGGACACCACGACCAGTATTCGCTGGATCAGATGGAGGCCGTCAAAGCTCTAACATTAGAAAAGGACACCACGACCAGTATTCGCTGGATCAGATGGAGGCCGTCAAAGCTCTAACATTAGCAAAGGACACCACGACCAGTATTCGCTGGATCAGATGGAGGCCGTCAAAGCTCTAACATTTATTTAGCAAAGGACACCACGACCAGTATTCGCTGGATCAGATGGAGGCCGTCAAAGCTCTAACATTTATTTAGCAAAGGACACCACGACCAGTATTCGCTGGATCAGATGGAGGCCGTCAAAGCTCTAACATTACCAAAGGACACCACGACCAGTATTCGCTGGATCAGATGGAGGCCGTCAAAGCTCTAACATTACCAAAGGACACCACGACCAGTATTCGCTAAATCAGATGGAGGCCGTCAAAGCTCTTACATTTATTTAGCAAAGGACACTACGACCAGTATTCGCTGGATTAGATGGAGGCCGTCAAAGCTCTAACATTAGCAAAGGACACCACGACCAGTATTCGCTGGATCAGATGGAGGCCGTCAAAGCTCTAACATTAGCAAAGGACACCACGACCAGTATTCGCTGGATCAGATGGAGGCCGTCAAAGCTCTAACATTAGCAAAGGACACCACGACCAGTATTCGCTGGATCAGATGGAGGCCGTCAAAGCTCTAACATTAGCAAAGGACACCACGACCAGTATTCGCTGGATCAGATGGAGGCCGTCAAAGCTCTAACATTAGTCAAGGACACCACGACCACTATTCACTGGATTAGATGGAGGTCGTCAAAGCTCTAACATTAGCAAAGGACACCACGACCAGTATTCGCTGGATCAGATGGAGGCCGTCAAAGCTCTAACATTAGCAAAGGACACCACGACCAGTATTCACTGGATTAGATGGAGGCCGTCAAAGCTCTAACATTAGTCAAGGACACCACGACCACTATTCACTGGATTAGATGGGGGTCGTCAAAGCTCTAACATTAGCAAAGGACACCACGACCAGTATTCGCTGGATCAGATGGAGGCCGTCAAAGCTCTAACATTAGCAAAGGACACCACGACCAGTATTCGCTGGATCAGATGGAGGCCGTCAAAGCTCTCACATTTATTTAGCAAAGGACACCACGACCAGTATACGCTGGATCAGATGGAGGCCGTCAAAGCTCTAACATTAGCAAAGGACACCACGACCATTATTCGCTGGATCAGATGGCGGCCGTCAAACCTCTAACATTAGCAAAGGACACCACGACCAGTATTCGCTGGATCAGATGGAGGCCGTCAAAGCTCTAACATTAGCAAAGGACTCCACGACCAGTATTCGCTGGATCAGATGGAGGCCGTCAAATCTCTAACATTAGCAAAGGACACCACGACCAGTATTCGCTGGATCAGATGGAGGCCGTCCAAGCTCTAACGTTAGCAAAGGACACCACGACCAGTATTCGCTGGATCAGATGGAGGCAGTCAAAGCTCTAACATTAGCCAAGGACACCACGACCACTATTCGATGGATCAGATGGAGGCCGTCAAAGCGCTAACATTAGCAAAGGACACCACGACCAGTAGTCGCTGGATCAAATGGAGGCCGTCAAAACTCTAACATTAGCAAAGGACACCACGACCAGTATTCGCTGGATCAGATGGAGGCCGTCAAAGCTCTAACAATAGTCAAGGACACCACGACCACTATTCACTGGATTAGATGGGGGTCGTCAAAGCTCTAACATTAGCAAAGGACACCACGACCAGTATTCGCTGGATCAGACGGAGGCCATCAAAGCTCTAACATTAGCAAAGGACACCACGACCAGTATTCGCTGGATCAGATGGAGGCCGTCAAAGCTCTAACATTAGTCAAGGACACCACGACCACTTTTCACTGGATTAGATGGAGGTCGTCAAAGCTCTAACATTAGCAAAGGACACCATGACCAGTATTCGCTGGATCAGATGGAGGCCGTCAAAGCTCTAACATTAGTCAAGGACACCACGACCACTATTCACTGGATTAGATGGAGGTCGTCAAAGCTCTAACATTAGCAAAGGACACCACGACCAGTATTAGCTGGATCAGATGGAGGCCGTCAAAGCTCTAACATTAGCAAAGGACACCACGACCAGTATTCGCTGGATCAGATGGAGGCCGTCAAAGCTCTAACATTAGTCAAGGACACCACGACCACTATTCACTAGATTAGATGGAGGTCGTCAAAGCTCTAACATTAGCAAAGGACACCACGTCCAGTATTCGCCGGATCAGATGGAGGCCGTCAAATCTCTAACATTAGCAAAGGACACCACGACCAGTATTCGCTGGATCAGATGGAGGCCGTCAAAGCTCCAACATTAGCAAAGGACACCACGACCAGTATTAGCTGGATCAGATGGAGGCCGTCAAAGCTCTAAGATTTATTTAGCAAAGGACACCACGAACAGTATTCGCTGGATCAGATGGAGGCTGTCAAAGCTCTAACATTAGCAAAGGACACCACGACCAGTATTCGCTGGATCCGATGGAGGCCGTCAAAGCTCTAACATTTACTTAGCAAAGGACACCACGAACAGTATTCGCTGGATCAGATGGAGGCCGTCAAAGCTCTAACATTAGCAAAGGACACCACGACCAGTATTCGCTGGATCAGCTGGAGGCCGTCAAAGCTCTAACATTAACAAAGGACACCACGACCAGTATTCGCTGGATCAGATGGAGGCCGTCAAAGCTCTAACATTAGCAAAGGACACCACGACCAGTATACGCTGGATCAGATGGAGGCCGTCAAAGCTCTAACATTAGCAAAGGACACCACGACCATTATTCGCTGGATCAGATGGCGGCCGTCAAACCTCTAACATTAGCAAAGGACACCACGACCAGTATTCGCTGGATCAGATGGAGGCCGTCAAATCTCTAACATTAGCAAAGGACACCACGACCAGTATTCGCTGGATCAGATGGAGGCCGTCCAAGCTCTAACGTTAGCAAAGGACACCACGACCAGTATTCGCTGGATCAGATGGAGGCAGTCAAAGCTCTAACATTAGCCAAGGACACCACGACCACTATTCGATGGATCAGATGGAGGCCGTCAAAGCGCTAACATTAGCAAAGGACACCACGACCAGTAGTCGCTGGATCAAATGGAGGCCGTCAAAACTCTAACATTAGCAAAGGACACCACGACCAGTATTCGCTGGATCAGATGGAGGCCGTCAAAGCTCTAACAATAGTCAAGGACACCACGACCACTATTCACTGGATTAGATGGGGGTCGTCAAAGCTCTAACATTAGCAAAGGACACCACGACCAGTATTCGCTGGATCAGACGGAGGCCATCAAAGCTCTAACATTAGCAAAGGACACCACGACCAGTATTCGCTGGATCAGATGGAGGCCGTCAAAGCTCTAACATTAGTCAAGGACACCACGACCACTTTTCACTGGATTAGATGGAGGTCGTCAAAGCTCTAACATTAGCAAAGGACACCACGACCAGTATTCGCTGGATCAGATGGAGGCCGTCAAAGCTCTAACATTAGTCAAGGACACCACGACCACTATTCACTGGATTAGATGGAGGTCGTCAAAGCTCTAACATTAGCAAAGGACACCACGACCAGTATTAGCTGGATCAGATGGAGGCCGTCAAAGCTCTAACATTAGCAAAGGACACCACGACCAGTATTCGCTGGATCAGATGGAGGCCGTCAAAGCTCTAACATTAGTCAAGGACACCACGACCACTATTCACTAGATTAGATGGAGGTCGTCAAAGCTCTAACATTAGCAAAGGACACCACGTCCAGTATTCGCCGGATCAGATGGAGGCCGTCAAATCTCTAACATTAGCAAAGGACACCACGACCAGTATTCGCTGGATCAGATGGAGGCCGTCAAAGCTCCAACATTAGCAAAGGACACCACGACCAGTATTAGCTGGATCAGATGGAGGCCGTCAAAGCTCTAAGATTTATTTAGCAAAGGACACCACGAACAGTATTCGCTGGATCAGATGGAGGCTGTCAAAGCTCTAACATTAGCAAAGGACACCACGACCAGTATTCGCTGGATCCGATGGAGGCCGTCAAAGCTCTAACATTTACTTAGCAAAGGACACCACGAACAGTATTCGCTGGATCAGATGGAGGCCGTCAAAGCTCTAACATTAGCAAAGGACACCACGACCAGTATTCGCTGGATCAGCTGGAGGCCGTCAAAGCTCTAACATTAACAAAGGACACCACGACCAGTATTCGCTGGATCAGATGGAGGCCGTCAAAGCTCTAACATTAGCAAAGGACACCACGACCAGTATTCGCTGGATCAGATGGAGGCCGTCAAAGCTCTAACATTTATTTAGCAAAGGACACAACGAACAGTATTCGCTGGATCAGATGGAGGCCGTCAAAGTTCTAACATTAGCAAAGGACACCACGACCAGTATTCGCTGGATCAGATGGAGGCCGTCAAAGCTCTAACATTAGCAAAGGACACCACGATCAGTATTCGCTGGATCAGATGGAGGCCGTCAAAGCTCTAACATTTATTTAGCAAAGGACACCACGACCAGTATTCGCTGGATCAGATGGAGGCCGTCAAAGCTCTAACATTAGCAAAGGACACCACGACCAGTATTCGCTGGATCAGATGGAGACCGTCAAAGCTCTAACATTAGCAAAGGACACCACGACCAGTATTCGCTGGATCAGATGGAGGCCGTCAAAGCTCTAACATTTATTTAGCAAAGGACACCACGAACAGTATTCGCTGGATCAGATGGAGGCCGTCAAAGCTCTAACATTAGCAAAGGACACCACGACCAGTATTCGCTGGATCAGATGGAGGCAGTCAAAGCTCTAACATTAGCAAAGGACACCACGACCAGTATTCGCTGGATCAGATGGAGGCCGTCAAAGCTCTAACATTAGAAAAGGACACCACGACCAGTATTCGCTGGATCAGATGGAGGCCGTCAAAGCTCTAACATTAGCAAAGGACACCACGACCAGTATTCGCTGGATCAGATGGAGGCCGTCAAAGCTCTAACATTTATTTAGCAAAGGACACCACGACCAGTATTCGCTGGATCAGATGGAGGCCGTCAAAGCTCTAACATTTATTTAGCAAAGGACACCACGACCAGTATTCGCTGGATCAGATGGAGGCCGTCAAAGCTCTAACATTACCAAAGGACACCACGACCAGTATTCGCTGGATCAGATGGAGGCCGTCAAAGCTCTAACATTACCAAAGGACACCACGACCAGTATTCGCTAAATCAGATGGAGGCCGTCAAAGCTCTTACATTTATTTAGCAAAGGACACTACGACCAGTATTCGCTGGATCAGATGGAGGCCGTCAAAGCTCTAACATTAGCAAAGGACACCACGACCAGTATTCGCTGGATCAGATGGAGGCCGTCAAAGCTCTAACATTAGCAAAGGACACCACGACCAGTATTCGCTGGATCAGATGGAGGCCGTCAAAGCTCTAACATTAGCAAAGGACACCACGACCAGTATTCGCTGGATCAGATGGAGGCCGTCAAAGCTCTAACATTAGCAAAGGACACCACGACCAGTATTCGCTGGATCAGATGGAGGCCGTCAAAGCTCTAACATTAGTCAAGGACACCACGACCACTATTCACTGGATTAGATGGAGGTCGTCAAAGCTCTAACATTAGCAAAGGACACCACGACCAGTATTCGCTGGATCAGATGGAGGCCGTCAAAGCTCTAACATTAGCAAAGGACACCACGACCAGTATTCACTGGATTAGATGGAGGCCGTCAAAGCTCTAACATTAGTCAAGGACACCACGACCACTATTCACTGGATTAGATGGGGGTCGTCAAAGCTCTAACATTAGCAAAGGACACCACGACCAGTATTCGCTGGATCAGATGGAGGCCGTCAAAGCTCTAACATTAGCAAAGGACACCACGACCACTATTCACTGGATTAGATGGAGGTCGTCAAAGCTCTAACATTAGCAAAGGACACCACGACCAGTATTAGCTGGATCAGATGGAGGCCGTCAAAGCTCTAACATTAGCAAAGGACACCACGACCAGTATTCGCTGGATCAGATGGAGGCCGTCAAAGCTCTAACATTAGTCAAGGACACCACGACCACTATTCACTAGATTAGATGGAGGTCGTCAAAGCTCTAACATTAGCAAAGGACACCACGTCCAGGATTCGCCGGATCAGATGGAGGCCGTCAAATCTCTAACATTAGCAAAGGACACCACGACCAGTATTCGCTGGATCAGATGGAGGCCGTCAAAGCTCTAACATTAGCAAAGGACACCACGACCAGTATTAGCTGGATCAGATAGAGGCCGTCGAAGCTCTAAGATTTATTTAGCAAAGGACACCACGACCAGTATTCGCTGGATCAGATGGAGGCTGTCAAAGCTCTAACATTAGCAAAGGACACCACGACCAGTATTCGCTGGATCCGATGGAGGCCGTCAAAGCTCTAACATTTATTTAGCAAAGGACACCACGAACAGTATTCGCTGGATCAGATGGAGGCCGTCAAAGCTCTAACATTAGCAACGGACACCACGACCAGTATTCGCTGGATCAGATGGAGGCCGTCAAAGCTCTAACATTAACAAAGGACACCACGACCAGTATTCGCTGGATCAGATGGAGGCCGTCAAAGCTCTAACATTAGCAAAGGACACCACGACCAGTATTCGCTGGATCAGATGGAGGCCGTCAAAGCTCTAACATTAGCAAAGGACACCACGATCAGTATTCGCTGGATCAGATGGAGGCCGTCAAAGCTCTAACATTAGCAAAGGACACCACGACCAGTATTCGCTGGAT
Source organism: Arenicola marina (assembly GCA_964019135.1). Classification (NCBI taxonomy): domain Eukaryota; kingdom Metazoa; phylum Annelida; class Polychaeta; family Arenicolidae; genus Arenicola; species Arenicola marina. The sequence goes on from CAXHSH010000893.1 coordinate 21,971, forward strand.
CAGATGGAGGCCGTCAAAGCTCTAACATTAGCAAAGGACACCACGACCAGTATTCGCTGGATCAGATGGAGGCCGTCAAAGCTCTAACATTTAGTTAGCAAAGGACACCACGACCAGTATTCGCTGGATCAGATGGAGGCCGTCAAAGTTTTAACATTAGCAAAGGACACCACGACCAGTATTCGCTGGATCAGATGGAGGCAGTCAAAGCTCTAACATTAGCAAAGGACACCACGACCAGTATTCGCTGGATCAGATGGAGGCCGTCAAAGCTCTAACATTAGCAAAGGACACCACGACCAGTATTCGCTGGATCAGATGGAGGCCGTCAAAGCTCTAACATTAGCAAAGGACACCACGACCAGTATTCGCTGCATCAGATGGAGGCCGTCAAAGCTCTAACATTTATTTAGCAAAGGACACCACGACCAGTATTCGCTGGATCAGATGGAGGCCGTCAAAGCTCTAACATTTATTTAGCAAAGGACACCACGACCAGTATTCGCTGGATCAGATGGAGGCCGTCAAAGCTCTAACATTAGCAAAGGACACCACGACCAGTATTCGCTGGATCAGATGGAGGCCGTCAAAGCTCTAACATTAGCAAAGGACACCACGACCAGTATTCGCTGAATCAGATGGAGGCCGTCAAAGCTCTAACATTTATTTAGCAAAGGACACCACGACCAGTATTCGCTGGATCAGATGGAGGCCGTCAAAGCTCTAACATTAGCAAAGGACACCACGACCAGTATTCGCTGGATCAGATGGAGGCCGTCAAAGCTCTAACATTTATTTAGCAAAGGACACCACGACCAGTATTCGCTGGATCAGATGGAGGCCGTCAAAGCTCTAACATTAGCAAAGGACACCACGACCAGTATTCGCTGGATCAGATGGAGGCCGTCAAAGCTCTAACATTAGCAAAGGACACCACGACCAATATTCGCTGGATCAGATGGAGGCCGTCAAAGCTCTAACATTAGCAAAGGACACCACGACCAGTATTCGCTGGATCAGATGGAGGCCGTCAAAGCTCTAACATTAGCAAAGGACACCACGACCAGTATTCGCTGGATCAGATGGAGGCCGTCAAAGCTCTAACATTTATTTAGCAAAGGACACCACGACCAGTATTCGCTGGATCCGATGGAGGCCGTCAAAGCTCTAACATTAGCAAAGGACACCACGACCAGTATTCGCTGGATCAGATGGAGGCCGTCAAAGCTCTAGCATTAGCAAAGGACACCACGACCAGTATTCGCTGGATTAGATGGAGGCCGTCAAAGCTCTAACATTAGCAAAGGACACCACGACCAGTATTCGCTCGATCAAATGGAGGCCGTCAAAGCTCTAACATTAGCAAAGGACACCACGACCAGTATTCGCTGGATCAGATGGAGGCCGTCAAAGCTCTAACATTAGCAAAGGACACCACGACCAGTATTCGCTGGATCAGATGGAGGCCGTCAAAGCTCTAACATTAGCAAAGGACACCACGACCAGTATTCGCTGGATCAGATGGAGGCCGTCAAAGCTCTAACATTTATTTAGCAAAGGACACCACGACCAGTATTCGCTGGATCAGATGGAGGCCGTCAAAGCTCTAACATTAGCAAAGGACACCACGACCAGTATTCGCTGGATCAGATGGAGGCCGTCAAAGCTCTAACATTAGCAAAGGACACCACGACCAGTATTCGCTGGATCAGATGGAGGCCGTCAAAGCTCTAACATTTATTTAGCAAAGGACACCACGAACAGTATTCGCTGGATCAGATGGAGGCCGTCAAAGCTCTAACATTAGCAAAGGACAACACGACCAGTATTCGCTGGATCAGATGGAGGCCGTCAAAGCTCCAACATTAGCAAAGGACACCACGACCAGTATTCGCTGGATCAGATGGAGGCCGTCAAAGCTCCAACATTAGCAAAGGACACCACGACCAGTATTCGCTGGATCAGATGGAGGCCGTCAAAGCTCCAACATTAGCAAAGGACACCACGACCAGTATTCGCTGGATCAGATGGAGGCCGTCAAAGCTCCAACATTAGCAAAGGACACCACGACCAGTATTCGCTGGATCAGATGGAGGCCGTCAAAGCTCTAACATTAGCAAAGGACACCACGACCAGTATTCGCTGGATCAGATGGAGGCCGTCAAAGCTCCAACATTAGCAAAGGACACCACGACCAGTATTCGCTGGATCAGATGGAGGCCGTCAAAGCTCTAACATTAGCAAAGGACACAACGACCAGTATTCGCTGGATCAGATGGAGGCGGTCAAAGCTCTAACATTTATTTAGCAAAGGACACCACGCCCAGTATTCGCTGGATCAGATGGAGGCCGTCAAAGCTCTAACATTAGCAAAGGACACCACGACCAGTATTCGCTGGATCAGATGGAGGCCATCAAAGCTCTAACATTAGCAAAGGACACCACGACCAGTATTCGCTGGATCAGATGGAGGCCGTCAAAGCTCTAACATTAGCCAAGGACACCACGACCAGTATTCGCTGGATCAGATGGAGGCCGTCAAAGCTCTAACATTAGCAAAGGACACCACGACCACTATTCGCTGGATCAGATGGAGGCCGTCAAAGCTCTAACATTTATTTAGCAAAGGACACCACGAACAGTATTCGCTGGATCAGATGGAGGCCGTCAAAGCTCTAACATTAGCAAAGGACACCACGACCAGTATTCGCTGGATCAGATGGAGGCCGTCAAAGCTCCAACATTAGCAAAGGACATCACGACCAGTATTCGCTGGATCAGATGGAGGCCGTCAAAGCTCCAACATTAGCAAAGGACACCACGACCAATATTCGCTGGATCAGATGGAGGCCGTCAAAGCTCTAACATTAGCAAAGGACACCACGACCAGTATTCGCTGGATCTGATGGAGGCCGTCAAAGCTCCAACATGTGTCGCGGATAAATGATGGAAATATATCAGGGAAAACGTCTTCAGTGTTGATTTTATAGAAGGGATAGGAGGAGGGGGTGGGGGGAGGGGCGGACTGCGATATTTCGCCATCTAACAATCTTCTTCTCAACATCAATTTGATTAGGTCATACAAGTCACATATTCACCCCGGTGTAGTATTAAAAGTTTACGAGAGTATCAACAAGATTGGGCCCAGTTACCTTCGTGACACGTACGCATTACTTAAAGAAAAACAATTAAATGTTAAACAATAGGCCAACTATATGTATGCCACGCGTTAAGACAACAGCCTATAACCAAAAACCAGTGAAGCACCAAGGCAGCAAGCTATGGAATATGCCCAACAAGGAAATAAAGCTAGTTAACTCTGCTAAGGAATTCAAAACAACTGTATCATCAGAGGTGTTCTTCTGTCACTATATTTCGTGCACACTGTGCAACACAGCTAATGGGTAAGGTTTATACAGATGATGGAACGCTTGCTATATTTTTATTATCATATGTACATGTCTCATCAACTTATGTCATTTTATCATTGTCGGTTAATAGCAATTGTGCTAATGTTTATTCTTGAATTTTATATACCGACGTTAAATATAACTTTATCTTAATATCTTTTTATCTTTACCAACAGATCAAGGGTCCGAACCCTGGCTTGGGGATCTTTCATCCAACCCTATTAGAATGTACCGGCGGCGATAGAGCGTGGGTGGGAGGGGGGGGGACTAACTTAGCCTGCATGTGCATAACAGTGGCCCAAAACACAACCATGGCATTTCATTTAAATCATTTTTCTTTTTAAATCGAGGCCAACTTGTATTCCCCCTTCGTGTGCACAAAAGTGGCTTGAAACATGGATTATCTGTTGGCGATTTGCTGTAAGTGTTATTATTATTTAACGGAAATGGAAAAATACGTTAGCCTTTCCACCTAGCTAATTAACCCCTAATTACTTGGCTGTTACATGTATAAGGTTTCCTCTGATTCCACCTAGCTAATTAACCCCTAATTACTTGGCTGTTACATGTATAAGGTTTCCTCTGATTCCATATAGCTAATTAACCCCTAATTACTTGGCTGTTACATGTATAAGGTCTCTTCTGATTCCACATAGCCAATTAACCCCTAATTACTTGGCTGTTACATGTATAAGGTTTCCTCTGATTCCACCTAGCTAATTAACCCCTAATTACTTGGCTGTTACATGTATAAGGTTTCCTCTGGTTCCACATAGCTAATTAACCCCTAATTACTTGGCTGTTACATGTATAAGGTTTCCTCTGATTCCACCTAGCTAATTAACCCCTAATTACTTGGCTGTTACATGTATAAGGTTTCCTCTGATTCCACCTAGCTAATTAACCCCTAATTACTTGGCTGTTACATGTATAAGGTTTCCTCTGGTTCCACCTAGCTAATTAACCCCTAATTACTTGGCTGTTACATGTATAAGGTTTCCTCTGATTCCACATAGCTAATTAACCCCTAATTACTTGGCTGTTACATGTATAAGGTTTCCTCTGATTCCACCTAGCTAATTAACCCCTAATTACTTGGCTGTTACATGTATAAGGTTTCCTCTGGTTCCACATAGCTAATTAACCCCTAATTACTTGGCTGTTACATGTATAAGGTTTCCTCTGATTCCACCTAGCTAATTAACCCCTAATTACTTGGCTGTTACATGTATAAGGTTTCCTCTGATTCCACCTAGCTAATTAACCCCTAATTACTTGGCTGTTACATGTATAAGGTTTCCTCTGGTTCCACCTAGCTAATTAACCCCTAATTACTTGGCTGTTACATGTATAAGGTTTCCTCTGATTCCACATAGCTAATTAACCCCTAATTACTTGGCTGTTACATGTATAAGGTTTCTTCTGGTTCCACATAGCTAATTAACCCCTAATTACTTGGCTGTTACATGTATAGGGTCTCCTCTGATTCCACATAGCTAATTAACCCCTAATTACTTGGCTGTTACATGTATAAGGTTTCTTCTGGTTCCACATAGCTAATTAACCCCTAATTACTTGGCTGTTACATGTATAAGGTTTCCTCTGATTCCACATAGCTAATTAACCCCTAATTACTTGGCTGTTACATGTATAAGGTCTCCTCTGGTTCCACATAGCTAATTAACCCCTAATTACTTGGCTGTTACATGTATAAGGTTTCCTCTGATTCCACCTAGCTAATTAACCCCTAATTACTTGGCTGTTACATGTATAAGGTTTCCTCTGATTCCACATAGCTAATTAACCCCTAATTACTTGGCTGTTACATGTATAAGGTCTCCTCTGATTCCACCTAGCTAATTAACCCCTAATTACTTGGCTGTTACATGTATAAGGTTTCCTCTGATTCCACCTAGCTAATTAACCCCTAATTACTTGGCTGTTACATGTATAAGGTTTCCTCTGATTCCACCTAGCTAATTAACCCCTAATTACTTGGCTGTTACATGTATAAGGTTTCCTCTGATTCCACCTAGCTAATTAACCCCTAATTACTTGGCTGTTACATGTATAAGGTTTCCTCTGATTCCACATAGCTAATTAACCCCTAATTACTTGGCTGTTACATGTATAAGGTTTCCTCTGATTCCACCTAGCTAATTAACCCCTAATTACTTGGCTGTTACATGTATAAGGTTTCCTCTGATTCCACATAGCTAATTAACCCCTAAGTACTTGGCTGTTACATGTATAAGGTTTCCTCTGATTCCACCTAGCTAATTAACCCCTAATTACTTGGCTGTTACATGTATAAGGTCTCCTCTGGTTCCACATAGCTAATTAACCCCTAATTACTTGGCTGTTACATGTATAAGGTTTCCTCTGATTCCACCTAGCTAATTAACCCCTAATTACTTGGCTGTTACATGTATAAGGTTTCGTCTGATTCCACATAGCTAATTAACCCCTAATTACTTGGCTGTTACATGTATAAGGTCTCCTCTGATTCCACCTAGCTAATTAACCCCTAATTACTTGGCTGTTACATGTATAAGGTCTCCTCTGATTCCATATAGCTAATTAACCCCTAATTACTTGGCTGTTACATGTATAAGGTTTCCTCTGATTCCACCTAGCTAATTAACCCCTAATTACTTGGCTGTTACATGTATAAGGTTTCCTCTGATTCCACATAGCTAATTAACCCCTAATTACTTGGCTGTTACATGTATAAGGTTTCCTCTGATTCCACCTAGCTAATTAACCCCTAATTACTTGGCTGTTACATGTATAAGGTTTCCTCTGATTCCACCTAGCTAATTAACCCCTAATTACTTGGCTGTTACATGTATAAGGTTTCCTCTGATTCCACATAGCTAATTAACCCCTAATTACTTGGCTGTTACATGTATAAGGTTTCCTCTGATTCCACCTAGCTAATTAACCCCTAATTACTTGGCTGTTACATGTATAAGGTTTCCTCTGATTCCACCTAGCTAATTAACCCCTAATTACTTGGCTGTTACATGTATAAGGTTTCCTCTGATTCCACCTAGCTAATTAACCCCTAATTACTTGGCTGTTACATGTATAAGGTTTCCTCTGATTCCACCTAGCTAATTAACCCCTAATTACTTGGCTGTTACATGTATAAGGTTTCCTCTGATTCCACCTAGCTAATTAACCCCTAATTACTTGGCTGTTACAGGTATAAGGTTTCCTCTGATTCCACCTAGCTAATTAACCCCTAATTACTTGGCTGTTACATGTATAAGGTTTCCTCTGATTCCACATAGCTAATTAACCCCTAATTACTTGGCTGTTACATGTATAAGGTTTCCTCTGATTCCACCTAGCTAATTAACCCCTAATTACTTGGCTTTTACATGTATAAGGTCTCCTCTGATTCCACATAGCTAATTAACCCCTAATTACTTGGCTGTTACATGCATAAGGTCTCCTCTGGTTCCACATAGCTAATTAACCCCTAATTACTTGGCTGTTACATGTATAAGGTCTCCTCTGGTTCCACATAGCTGGTGCGGCAGCGCTACCGCCAGGGGGCGCTCCTAGCGACGGTGAGACCAGATCCCAGAGACTTCTTCAGGCTGCAGAAAAAAAGCTGAGAGTCCTCTGGGAAGATAAAGCCCCAGCGAAAGCCAGTCGTCCAGGCGGAGAGGCCACCCGTTAAGATCGCGGGACAAAGCACATCATTGGCTGGCGAAGGGGTCACCAGTGGGAGGGGGAGGGTGGAAGGGGATGTGGGCGGGGGGAGGGGGGGGGTGTCGGCTGTGACACCAGTGCCGGGCAAGGACACAAGGCGAGGCGTCGGCCTGTGTCAGGGAGTGGTCGCTCGGTCTTGCGCCATGGATGATACATGGTGAGGAGTGACGGGGTTAATTGTTGGGAGAAGACACCGGACCTTCATATCAGCCCCATACAGGTCACTGTCCCTCTACGGCGTCGGAGAGAGGGAGGAGGAGGAGGGGTAGGGGTAGGAGGGGGAGGGGTGGTAGGGGTAGGGTAGGGGGGGACTGGTAGGGGGAGGTGGAGGGGGCTAGTTTGTTTTAGCGATAATCTACCCCCGATAACAAGAGCGTAAAAATATGAGAACTAATTCGAAAATCCGTGGTAATAACCAGTTTGAAGACAGATTAGGACGTTATTAATTGTAGAGAGCGACCCTCGCTCACCCTCATTCTGCCGCCACGAGGGGGCAGCACTAATATAAAGTCACGACCCTCTCTCCATTCACTCCCGGGTCCCCTTCTCCGCCACAGTGCCTTCACAACCGTGGCTTTTAAGATCGGTAATATCCTGTCTATATAGTCACTGGCTCTAGTCGAAAGTTGTTGCAAAATGACTAAAGTACACACGTGCGACGTCGTATTACCCCATTACAAGCTCCTGGCCGAATTGCTGAGGAGACTACTAAAGTACACACGTGCGACACAATATTACCCAACCACCAACCCCTGCCGGAAGTACTGGGGAGAGAACTATAGTACGCACGTACGACAAGACAACTGAAAGACAAATTCCAACCGGAAGTACTGGGGAGAGAATTATAGTATGCACATACGACAAGAAAACTCAAAGACAAATTCCAACCGGAAGTACTGGGGAGAGAACTATAGTACGCACATACAACTCGATAAGCCAAAGGACACATTCGAACCGGAAGTATTGGAGAGTAAACTATAATAAGCACATACGAAACGATAACCCAAAGACAAACTCCTTATGTGACCTACTGACGTCCTAAATGGTCGCCAAGAAGTTTGACATGACGACCACGTCAAATCATGATACATCACGACCATGAGACGAGGGACTACAGCAATATGGGCAATGACGGCCAAAGCACCTCATCAGTGAAGGTATTAACCGGTGTGAATTGATCATATACTGCGACGATCACTAAAGTACCAACTCTCGACTAACTTGCCGTCATATACTGCGACGATTATTAAAGTACCAACCCTCGACTAACTTGCCGTCATATACAACTGCAACCTCTTAAAGAGCTTAGTAGTCGCATACAGACCGACCATATCAACCAATAATCGGATTTTAGAAGACGGAACAATTAATATCCAAATCAAATCGTTACTATCGCAATGACGCGGCATCCAGTCCCGTTGCGCTTTCATCTGACGGTTGAAGGACAAAAGAACAATGGACGCTCCACGCCCCACATGAACATGTATTATATCAGAATTTCTTTGACTCGGCGATATAAAGCCCTTCGGCCGGCTATTCAATGTCGGAGAGATACTGCAGCGGAGTTAAGAGGGTCCGTCTTGCCCGAATCCGCCGCCAGCCAACCTGCATCAACGGCGACATTGTCAGCAAGCGGCAAGATTATTAATTCGCTTCCGGTTGAGCGCTCTCTTCCGGTTGGCCGTTATCTTTCCGGGCGACTTGGTAACAGGGGTCCCCGCGAGGTGGCGCTGTCGTCGCCAGATAATGCTGACACGTCACGGCTGATGACGTCATCGATCGCTCACTCGGTCACATGACTAAGGCATTATATGGTTGTCATAATTGTCCAGTTTTGGACGGAGTTTTATTCCTTTGTGACGGCCAGTGGTTGTGTTTTTAGTTTTTTTTTGACGATACGCCTTCATAGCTGCAACGTTCCCTATTGCCGGTTTTGATTTGTTACAGCTTTGTGGCACTTTTCATTGAATAAATAGAGAGATGCTCGTCGAGAGGATTTTCCTCAGATTATGACATCACTGTGACATCATCGTTTTCTCTCCGGCCGAAAAAGTTAGGAGGAATATTGATGTTTCGATTCCCTCGGCTGGTTGTTTTCCTGCGCTCTCCTGGGGTAGTTCGTCAAAGGCAGGCCTCGTTCATGCGATCCCACTAACAAAAACAAGCTATTTGCTCTGCTATCCGGGTACGGTCGATAACCCACCTCCCATCAGGGCCACACCATTCATTGCTCATTAAGTTAGGGGAGGTACGCAAGGGTATTTCAACCTGTAACAGTTAACACTGCTTGGTATGATAACATGTTGTTCGGGGTATCCGCTTCCAACAACGCCCCCTGCCTCCCCGACCCTCCCCACCCGACCCGTCTACGTGTCACCTGGTGATTGGGGGCGCTCCTAGCGGTGATAGTGCCGGTTGTTTTTAGGGAACGGGTCGTTGGCGGCCATTACTTATTAAAGACTTCCGTCCCGGGGGTGGCTCTGGGCCCCGGCATGGGTCTCGGCCTCGTCGTGGGTCTCGGCCCCGGCGTGGGTCTCGGCCCTGGCGTGGGTCTCGGCCCCGGCGTGGGTCTCGGCCCCGGCGTGGGTCTCGACCCGGCCTGGGTCTCGGCGTGGGTCTTGGCCCCGGCGTGGCTCTCGGCCTCGGCGTGGCTCTCGGCCCCGGCGTGGCTCTCGGCCCCGGCGTGGCTCTCGGCCCCGGCGTGGGTCTCGGCCCCGGCGTGGGTCTCGGCCGCGTGGCTCTCGGCCCCGGCGTGGGTCTCGGCCCCGGCGTGGGTCTCGGCCCCGGCGTGGGTCTCGGCCCCGGCGTGGCTCTGGGCCCCGGCGTGGGTCTCGGCCTCGTCGTGGGTCTCGGCCCCGGCGTGGGTCTCGGCCCCGGCGTGGCTCTCGGCCTCGGCGTGGGTCTCGGCCCGGGCGTGGGTCTCGGCCCCGGCGTGGCTCTCGGCCTCGGCGTGGGTCTCGGCCCCGGCGTGGGTCTCGGCCCTGGCGTGGGTCTCGGCCCCGGCGTGGGTCTCGGCCCCGGCGTGGGTCTCGACCCGGCCTGGGTCTCGGCGTGGGTCTTGGCCCCGGCGTGGCTCTCGGCCTCGGCGTGGCTCTCGGCCCCGGCGTGGCTCTCGGCCCCGGCGTGGCTCTCGGCCCCGGCGTGGGTCTCGGCCCCGGCGTGGGTCTCGGCCGCGTGGCTCTCGGCCCCGGCGTGGGTCTCGGCCCCGGCGTGGGTCTCGGCCCCGGCGTGGGTCTCGGCCCCGGCGTGGGTCTCGGCCCCGGCGTGGGTCTCGACCCGGCCTGGGTCTCGGCCCCGGCGTGGGTCTCGGCCCCGGCGTGGGTCTCAGCCCCGGCGTGGGTCTCGGCCCCGGCGTGGCTCTGGGCCCCGGCGTGGGTCTCGGCCTCGTCGTGGGTCTCGGCCCCGGCGTGGGTCTCGGCCCCGGCGTGGCTCTCGGCCTCGGCGTGGCTCTCGGCCCCGGCGTGGGTCTCGGCCCCGGCGTGGGTCTCGACCCGGCCTGGGTCTCGGCGTGGGTCTCGGCCCCGGCGTGGCTCTCGGCCTCGGCGTGGCTCTCGGCCCCGGCGTGGCTCTCGGCCCCGGCGTGGCTCTCGGCCCCGGCGTGGCTCTCGGCCCCGGCGTGGGTCTCAGCGTGGGTCTCAGCGTGGGTCTCGGCCCCGGCGTGGGTCTCGGCATGGCTCTCGGCCCCGGCGTGGGTCTCGGCGTGGCTCTCGGCCCCGGCGTGGGTCTCGGCGTGGCTCTCGGCCCCGGCGTGGGTCTCGGCCCCGGCGTGGGTCTCGGCCCCGGCGTGGCTCTCGGCCCCGGCGTGGGTCTCGGCGTGGGTCGAGCTCGGGTGACGAATGGCTAACCCAATGCGGACAGACCATATGGCCGACAGCTAGGGCTGACACGGCTGGTCGGTGATGGGTGGGTGGGGGGAGGGGGGCAGGGACCTCGGGGCGGGGGACGTGGGATACGTGGACGGCCGGTGGGGGACGGAGGATAGGTGGACGGCGGGGGGCGGTCAAGAGAAGTCCGTAATACTTCAGAGACAATAACTTTGACAAATATCGGATATTACATTAAAACGGTAAATAATTCAACGAACGGATACTTTGTATTCTGCTCGACCTCAGCTACCAATTCCTCCATATCCTCCGACACTTTCTCCCAAAACGGTAAATAAATACCAAAGAAAGGAGACGTGGGTCATACGGCGCGCCTGATCGATGCTTTCTCTTCAGCTCCCTCCCCCACCCCGTCCCCTCCCACACCTCGCCTGCCTCCCTGCCACCATCACCCCCACTCCCTCCACCCCCTACTCCCCCTCCCTCTCTCACCCCGCCACCCTTGTCTGATGCTATTAGTGGCGCGCGCCCTCCGCCTGGCTCAGTGATACCCTATTACATGGCCGAGTCACCCGCTGACCCCCGCACGAGGGGTACCGGGCGCGAGTCAGACCCCCCGCCCCCCCCCCCGCCCCCTGCCCCCCGCCCCCACCTCTCACCAACCACCCCCCGACCCCACTCCACCCTCCACACCGCCCCCCCACCCCATTCTTCTCACCAACCTCTCCCTAATCGCTCACCCTCCCGGGCCGCCCAGCGCACTGCCCAGCGCACCTCGTATCCTACGTGTTTTGCCCTTTTTAATTTCATGGTCGCAGACCTTTGCCGTTGCAGCGTTGCCACCGGAAGTAAAGCCACCCCCCCCCCCACCCCACCTCTCCTCCCCTACCCACTCCCTCCGCCATGCGACCAATTAGAGGCGGGCGATGGGGCGGAGCAAGGCGGACGCGGGGACCGAGTCAATGATGCGACCATACAGTTTGGAGGATCGACGCTCTTTGTCGGGCTCGATAAAAAAGGGTTAAACAAACTGATATTGCGGATATGGTGAGTTTTCTCATACGTGCCTTACATTGTTAGAGGTTCCCTTCTCGATACAAGCGCTCCGACACAACTGGAAGTCCCATGGGAATGGCTCCACACACCACGTGGCCACAGAAACATCCGGGGTCTTCACCAACAACATGGCGGCCATGCGCTGCGCGAATAGTGAGCTAATCGTCGCGTTATTTGCTACCAATAGTCAAAATACGTTCAATAAGGATAAGGAAAAAATCAGTTTAGTTCTTACTTTAGTAAAACATTTATTGGCTGTATTGTACTGACATGGCGTGTACTAACAGGATCTGCATTAAATAGGACATGGAACGTAACACTTTAAGCATATCTAGGAGCCTCATTGGTGTAGTGGTTGGCGCACAGGACACAGGCTATGGACCTAGACTCCGGCCCCGGTCCCGGCACCTAATCTGGGGCATGTCGTCCATTCGTCTTCCGTCGTCCAGGAAGTTCGTTATCCCAGTTGAGTTTGCACAAAAGTGGCTTAAAACCGCGATTCCTTTCATTTCAACAAATTTGATCATATCTGCAATGCAGATGGGTCCTCGTTTTTACCAATGTTTAAAACAATACAATAATTTAGATTTATTTGAAAGAAATTGTATGAAAGGCTGTAATTATCGACTATTTTACATGTACTGAGTCCGCCCTGCTATCTGTTCGGGGTTACCACTCCCTGTTTATACTCAGTGTTTACCATGGGTGTCCATACACGGGGTCAACAGTCTGTAAGTCCTCGCATTAACGTTTGAACCTCGCTGCCACTGTCCATCCATCACGCTTATTCCTTACTCCATGCATAACGACGTTGCAATAAGCCATAAATATATACATGTGTATACGTGGAGATTTGGGCGTGTTTTACAAAATTGAGTGGCAACAAACATCTGCCCCCCCCCCTCCCTCCCCGGCCCTCCCCTCCTCCCCCCCCCCCCACCCCCCAATCCATCCACCACCCACATACCCCCGTCGTTCCAACCTGCCTTTCTTCTCACACCGGGGAAGAATCTGGTGTTGTAGTTTTTGTCCCCTTTCCCTTCCTCTTGGAAGTGTCCATAAATTCCCCGCCGGATTTGAGGGTGGTCGTGAAAGTGGTAAGTTATGTATGAGGACAAGCCGTGAACATGCCGACAGGGAGATGTGGCGAGGTGTCAGCCAGTGTCAGTGCTTACCAAATGGGCTGTGTGGGCTATTTGTCCGACAGGACGCCGCCCATCCGTCTTTAGTTAGCTTCCTTGCCTTGTGAATCAATACCTGACCGACCGCCCCGCCACACCGTCGCGGTGTGTGTGCATACATACATAGCTGGTACCACCGCGCCACGTGGTCGGATATACCACTGACCCAGCCACCGCAGAGACAGGGACCCAGCCACCGCAGAGACAGGGACCCAGGCACCGCAGAGACAGGGACCCATCCACCGCAGAGACAGGGACCCAGCCACCGCAGAGACAGGGACCCAGCCACCGCAGAGACAGGGACCCACCCACCACAAAGACAGGGACACAGCCATCCCAGAGACAGGGACCCAGCCACAAAGACAGATACCCACCCGCCGCAGAGACAGGGATCCAGCCACCGCGGAGACAGGGACCCACCCACCGCAGAGACAGGGACCCATCCACCGCAGAGACAGGGACCCATCCACCGCAGAGACAGGGACCCAGCCACCGCAGAGACAGGGACCCCAGCCACCGCAGAGACAGGGACCCACCCACCACAAAGACAGGGACACAGCCATCCCAGAGACAGGGACCCAGCCACAAAGACAGATACCCACCCGCCGCAGAGACAGGGACCCAGCCACCGCGGAGACAGGGACCCACCCACCGCAGAGACAGGGAATCAGCCACCGCAGAGACAGAGACCCAGCCACCACAAAGACAGAGACCCAGCCACACCAGAGACAGGGACCGACCCACCACAGAGACAGGTACCCACCCGCCGCAGAGACAGGGGACCCAGCCATCCCAGAGACAGGGACAAACCCACCGCAGAGACAGGTACCCACCCGCCGCAGAGACAGGGACCCAGCCACCACAGA